>JABMCL010000432.1:117500-120000 GCA_018857735.1 Alviniconcha marisindica
TGAGCCACAGCACAGCAAAGCCCAACATTACTATCATAAATGATAGTCAGCAATGTCAAATATTATGATCACTTAACCACAGTGCAGAAATGTCCAGTATTACTGTCATTTAGCCACAGGGCAGAAATGTCCAGTATTACTGTCATTTAGCCACAGGGCAGAAATGTCCAGTACTACTGTCATTTAGCCACAGGGCAGAAATGTCCAGTACTACTGTCATTTAGCCACAGGGCAGAAATGTCCAGTATTACTGTCATTTAGCCACAGGGCAGAAATGTCCAATATTACTATCATTAAAATTTTAGCCACAGCGCAGAAATGTCCAATATTACTATCATTTAGCAACAGTGCAGAAATGTGCATAATTACACAAAAACACAGAACACATAAAACAGCACACACACACACAATCCAAGGCATAATGATACAAACACACAAAGTCTGAAAAAGAGTGCACACATGCAACCATGCTGGTGTACACAGTGACACAGCCGAAAAAAAGACACGTCAAAAGCACTTTCCCTCGTAAAATTTTTTTATCTATTTTTTTAAAAGCTGCCCAAAGAGACCCAATCTGCAGATCCAGGTAAAAACGCTAAAAACACAGTGGTGAGGTAACAGAACTTCAAACACAACAGGGATGAAGTAGTCGTGGAATTGGCTAGATCTTGGGTTTTTACCGTCCCAACAACAGCACCGAGTCACCTCCACATGAACAAGCCAGAGAGATGTACAATGATGAACGAGATACCAGTTACAAAACCAACAAACAAAGGGAGTTAATAAGAGCACTCTGGGCCTCGTTCCGTTTCATATTTGTGACGAGGATGTACCTCTGGTGGAGTTTATGTACCTTGCATTTAAACGCATGGTAGGTGAGAGTTACCGTAAACGACTTGGGTCTTTGTTGCTGTGCTTGTGTTACGTATTTCGAGCGCTAATTAACTCCCTTGTGTGTTGATTCTGCTGGAGCATTCTGGGCCTGGTCCTCATCCCGTTTCAGATTTGTACCGGTTACAAAAGTGACTTTCCCAGGTGAGAGTTACAGTAGGTGACTCACGTCTTCGTTGCTGTACTTGTTACGTTTTTTTCTTCTAGCGCTAATTAACTCTCGTGTTGATTCTGCACGAGTGCTCTGGGCCCCGACCTCATCCTGTTTCATATTTGTGACGAGGATGTACTCTGATGGAGTTTATGTACCTTGTATTTTCACGCATGCAGGGTGCGAGTTACTGTAGGCGACTCGGGTCTTTGTTGATGTACTCGTGTTACGCATTTCGAGCGCTGATTAACTCCCTTGTGTGATGATTCTGCTCGAGCGCTCTGGGCCTCGTTCTGTTTCAGATTTGTACCGGTTACAAAAGTGACTTTCCCAAGCGAGAGTTACTGTAGGCAACTCAGGTCTTTGTTGATGTGCTTGTGTTAGTATTTCGAGCGCGAATTAACTCCCTTGTTTGCTGATTCTGCACGCGCGCTTTGGGCCTTGTCCTGTTCAGATCTGTACCAGTTACACAAGTGACGAAAAGGAAAACCGAGGAAACACAGAACCCGAGCCCTGTGCACGGACTGACCCGTCGGTCCATGGCCCTTTCAGGTGTTCCTTGGTCAGCTTCAGCACAGCGTAGAACCACTCCCAGAATGTGAAGCTGCGCTCCTTCAGCGTGTCCTGAAAGTGAAAGTAGGCAAACATCATTCTGATTGGTCACTGGGCAGGGGTGGTGGCTGGGGTCGGAGGTCAAAGCGCATGATTGCGCTAGACATTTTTAGACAAACCGGTGCGACACCTACGAAGTTCACGGAAACCGTGGAGACAATCGCTGTAGCCGGTCGGACGCAGAGCCCATCTATACCTACTAGAGGTCTGCTAGCAAACACCCTGCTCCCTTCCCTGTGTAGAGAACACACACACACACATACAAAAACACACACACACACACACACGCACTCACACTCACACACACACTCACACATACACACACACACGCAAGCACGCACACACACACACACATACACACACACACACACTCTCACTCACACACACACACACTCTCTCTCTCTCTGTGTCTCACTCACACACACACACACACACACACACACACACACACACCACCACACACACACACACACACACACACTCTCTCTCTCTCTCTGTCTCACTCACACACACACACACACACACACACACGCACAACACAACACACACTCTCTCTCTGATTTTGTTTGTTTCTTGTTTGAGAAACAGTCAAATAAAACAACAGCCGGTGTACCTGACAGATTGCCAATTCCCCCCCCCCCCCCCCCCCCCCCCCCCGTACATGCTAAATATATATACGTTGGGCCCACAGCGACACCAGTCTCTCTACCCAAGGTCGGACGCCCGTCTCTCCCCGATATGAATATCACGGTTGACCGGGTGTAAAAAAAAACATCTGTTATCGTGCCCTGATATGACTGCAAACTGACTTCAGGCCAGACACCTGGAATGGAGTTTTTGGGTCTC
>JABMCL010000432.1:125000-142500 GCA_018857735.1 Alviniconcha marisindica
ACACACTGACACAAACACACACACACAACCACACTGACACAAACACACACACAAACACACTGACACAAACACACATGCACACTGACAAAAACACACACACACACACAACACAACCACACACACACACACACACACACACACACAAAACATAATCACACACACAAACACACACAAAACAAAAACACACACACACACACACACAGACAAAACATAATCACATACACACACAGACACATTACACACACTCGCACAAACATACACAGAAATTCACATCTGCACACAAGCATGCACCTACCCACCCGCTCTTCTCAACACAGCTTGTTCTTATCTGACTGATGTGTTCAGTGTTTCTGTGCAAAGTAGGTCTTGCCAGTTTAGCTTCTCGTGATCTGAATTGCTTGTAGTCATTGTTACTCTTATTTTCTACATGAGGTGTCTCAACGTGGCTGTAGCATACACCTGAATTTTGTACAGAATGATGAGATACATTTTCAAGCTAGCGGTGCGTGCTTTACATTATAAACGTGTCATTATCATCAGCATTACTGGAGCAAAGTCCCAGTTCACAAACCAAATATTTTGGAGGCGAGGTAGTCGAGACTGTCCTGCGACAAGCCGCGGCCGGTCGACTGCTGGAACTTGACGTTGAGCTGCTCCCCAAGTTCTGGCCACGGCACGCTCTCCGGAACCACAAATGGTACTCGGCCCTGGAGAACACAGCAACGGTCACCTTACCCGGGTAATCGTTTATGAAAAATATTACAATACAACTTTATTGCCAAGTGTCAATACACTTGAAAGATGAACGTTTTGTGGTGGCAAGTACACTCATCACACATTCACTCCAATCATAAAATTTCATTAAATTACAACAACAGCAAACAAACATCCAGGTTAAAAAGTCATTCATAGATAAATACATGAAAAATCCTACAGCCATCAAGCTGTGCATATCACATAAAACTGCCACTTCCCGAGGACCCCCTCTTAAAAGTTACTGTCCTAATAAATGCCATTATAAAAATTATCTACAACAAATTAATTGATTAACCTGGCCAGCTTACTCCGCTGGCCACTATCACCCTGTTTTACTCCCCTCATGACCCTGACCCCTCCAAGATCCTACGCACCAAAGGCATCCCCACCTGGACTCGGATGACATGGGGGAATTTCCTGGGAGAAAAAGTCTGGACAATGGGCGACTTGCAGAAAAATTGGACACGGAAGAAGATCAAGGATGAGTTAGTCCACAGATCCTACAGGAGACAATGAGGCTGCGCTTATGGGTAAAAAAAAAAAAGGTGGTGGGGGGGGGGGGGGGGGAGGGAGGGGGGAGGGAGGGGGGGGGGGGGGGGTAAAAAAAGAAAAGCATCTTCCCTGATATCTGTACCAGTGGTGTTATACTTAAACAGGCTGTTCCAGAAAGACAATGACACTTCACTTATGGACACCAAAAACAAAAACAGAGAGAGATAGAGAGAGAGATAAAAGCATCATCCCCGAGACCTGTACCAGTGTTGTTATACCTAAACAGGCTGTTCCAGAAAAACAATCGCTTATGGACACCAAAAACAAAAACAGAGAGAGACAGAGAGATAAAAGCATCATCCCCGAGATCTGTACCAGTGATATACCTAAACAGGTTGTTCCAGACTTACAATGACACATCACTTATGGGTACATATAAAGCACCAGAAAAAAACAGAGAGCAGAATACCTGAGATCTGGCCAGTGGTGTTACACCTAAAACAGTTGTTCCAGACAAATAATGACACTTCACTTATGTGTTAAAAAAAATAAAAAAATATCATCGCTGAGATGTGTTATATACCCAAAACTTTTTCCCCCAGAGAATCCATAGGAGAAAACAACAACAACAAATCTGAAACAAGAATGACTGCTACTGTTCTAAAACGAGATCCAAAGACATAAAAAGTTCAAAAGAACGCTATTGACTGGGACAAAATACAACCTGCAAATTGTCATGGTAATCCCCTTTATCAAGCTAGAAAAACAACACTTAAATAACAGTTAAATGGTGAAAAATGAAAAATAAGATAGAAAGCTAATCCACTTATCTTTTCTTGGTTGGACTAGGTTTTTTCCTGTCCAGCGGTTGGAAGAAGGACCCTGAACATTTGCAGGCTGTGTTTCGTCCTAATAGATAGCGCTCTTTTGAACGTTTTACGTGTTTGCATCCATACGAGACTGGCAAACGTCACTGACCGGTTCAGAAAATGCGTTGTCCCAGAGAACCGTGGCCAGCGCATTACACTCCTGGTTCCCATGAACCGTCACCACCACCGGGAATGACAGCGTCTGAAACAACGGTCAAGTCAAGTCAAGCGTTTCCCTATTCCTTTGAAACCCAAATGTGGGTGCCATGCATGAATAACAAACAGAGGAACAAAATCTACGTGATAAAAGATTCACAGTTTAAGAATGTGCAGTTACGTACAGCAATGTTTAAAAAAAAAAAGTATGACTTAAAGTTAAACAGAATATGTATCACTTGTGGAGTGAGTAAGAAGAATGGGGTCTTAGAGCACCCCTTTTTTCTGGTAAGCACTAGATGTGTACATTTCAAACACAAGCAAAAACAAGCGACACTCAAAACACACAATACTAATGTATTTAAATTTCTCACTAACATCCCCTCTCCCTCACACGTACACACACGCACTCACATATAATACAAACAAGCACACACCCAGCACATGTTCACAGTATGTATGCCCATTTACTCGAAGCACGCTAGTAGGAGTAAGTAACTTGGTGTTTTACACCCAGTCAACTATTGCGGTTATATCAGGGTGAGCGCTAGTACTAGAAGAAGGAGACTGAGAAAAAACTAACACATTCTGTACTGTCCCAGTAAAAACCATCACCACCACTATGTGCCACTGGTCGCTGATGAGCCACTCAGGATAATAATGGTCCCCACCAGGATCAGCTTTTTGATAACCCCTCTGCTCTCTGCTTGGCATTGTGGGCGAAAAATTGGATTCGGTTCCGGGAGGGGGGTAGGTAAGTAAGTTGCTGTTTTACGTTCAGTCCACCGTTATGGTTATATCAGGTTTTATGCCCAGTCCACCATTACGGTTATATCAGGTTTTATGGCCAGTCCACCATTACGGTAGTATCAGGTTTTGTGACCAGTCCACCATTACGGTTATATCGGGTTTTATGCCCAGTCCACCATTAATCAGGTTTTATGCCCAGTCAACCATTACAGTTATATCAGGTTTTATGCCCAGTCCACCGTTACGGTTATATCAGGTATTATGCCCAGTCCACCATTACGGTTATATCAGGTTTTATGCCCAGTCCACCATTATGGTTATATCAGGTTTTATGTCCAGTCCACCATTACAGTTATATCAGGTTTTATAACCATCCACCATTACGGTTACATCAGGTTTTTTGGCCAGTCCACCATTATGGTTATATCAGGTTTTATGTCCAGTCCACCATTACAGTTATATCAGGTTTTATAACCATCCACCATTACGGTTATATCAGGTTTTATACCCAGTCCACCGTTACGGTTATATCAGGTTTTATGCCCAGTCCACCATTACGGTTATATCAGGTTTTATGGCCAGTCCACCATTACAGTTATATCAGGTTTTATGCCCAGTCCACCATTACGGTTATATCAGGTTTTATAACCATCCACCATTACGGTTACATCAGGGTGAGAGAGGGGCAGAGGGTGACCGATGCACCCAACAGGCTTTGCATGAAGGGAGTATCTCTCTCTCTCTCTTTTCCTGCTTCCATTAGATTTACTCTGCTTAAGGTCTTCCAGATCTAAATATAACTTTATAAGGCCTCAACAGTGAATTACTTGCTTGTTTTTCTTCTACACTTCAACCTATAATTAAAAACCCATAAACCATGACGAACAAACTAAACACGACAGCAGAAAGATCTTCCCTCTGCTTCCCAAAGACCTCATTTCACTGTCACATTTGCCTGAAATTTAACCGTCATATTTGGCTGAATTTTCAGTCACAACTGGCTGAAATTTCACCGTCACAATGGGCTGAAATTTTCACTGTCACAACTCGCAGAAATTTCACTGTCACAACTGGCTGAAATTTCACCGTCACAACGGGCTGAAATTTCACCGTCACAACGGGCTGAAATTTCAGTCATAACTGGCTGAAATTTTCACTGTCACAACTGGCTGAAATTTCACTGTCACAACTGGCTGAAATTTCACTGTCACAACTGGCTGAAATTTCACTGTTGCAATGGGCTCAACATACCCACACTTGGAAGACAAGGTCGTTGCCCCCAACGTTGAAGGTGGACTGAAAAAGGATGGAGAACTTCTCCTCTGTTACCGCCTGCAACCAATCAGCAATGCACAGTCAACCAATCAGCGATGCACAGTCAACCAATCAGCGATGCACAGTCAACCAATCATCGATGCACAGTCAACCAATCAGCAATGCACAGTCAACCAATCAGCGATGCACAGTCAACCAATCAGTGATGCACAGTCACGTTTGTGGTGAAAGTTTGTTGACATTTTGCCTTAATGTTTATTTGAAGTCTTTTCACATAAGTGACATCACACTGACCTTACAAGTATCAAGGTAACAACCTATGTCAATAAACTGCATGAAAAACAACAACAAACTTCAAGAAAAAATCAAAACAAACAAAAGCAACAACTTTAATCACACATTTAATATATAATACATTCATTTTATATCAGGGAGATAATTCAAATGTAGCTCAACATTAACCACACCATAGTACACAATAACACATACTGTATATTTTAAAACTCAAAGAAAGTTATTGAAAATCCAAAAGTTACATATTAAACACACGAGCAATTTATGTAATTTACACACACACGCACGCACACACACACACACCCAGGTATACACACACACATATATATCCACACACACGGATGCACGCACCCATGCACGCACACACACACACATATACATACACAGAGATACACCCCCACACACAAACACGCATGCACACAAACAAACACACCACACAAACACGCACGCACGCACACGCGCGTGCACACACACACACAAACACACACAAATATTCATGAACAGCTCTCACTCAACACCGGACAGGTTGGTGCACTGAGCCTTCACTCCGACGCACCAACAAACACACCCGCGCCTCACCTCAGAGCCTTTCTTGTCGGAGCGAGTGATCTTCTTCAGCTGCATGTTCCGAAACTGGACACTGAGGCTGCTGGTGATGTAGGGGCCGGAGGTCGACTGGATGTCCATGGTGCCTGTGTTGTTGAGAATCGTGCCGCTCACCTTCTCCTTCACGCTCATGTCACTTCGCAGCAGACTCTTGGCTTGGTTCTCACTGCCAGGATGGCAAGAGGGAAATATAATATAATAAAAACGAGGATTTCTACAGTGCCCATCTCCTGCACAAGGTGGATGCGCAGGGCACTTTACGATAACGCTAACAAGACACACTCGCTCACACACATGCACCCACCCACCCACACACTCAGGCGCACACACGCACACACACACACACACATACATACACACACACACACACATACACACACACACACACACACACACACACACACACACACACACACACACACACACACACACACACACACACACACACACACACACACACACACACACACACACACACACACACATACACACACACTCACACACACACACACAAACATGTCAAATATGCGATATGTAAATATGCCTATCAATAGCGCTTTGAGCCTCACACATGTATCACAAAGGGATCCAGCACATTAGAAATGCAGTTATTATCATAAAAAAACAAAAAACAGAAGGAAAAACACACACACACACACACACACTCATGCACACACATACAATCATGCACACACACGCGCATGGGCACACACACACACACACTCACACACATACACAACACACACACACACACACACAAACATTCAAAATCACTCAGGTCAGATTTGCTACAAGTTCCTTACAGGTGGCCAAACTAACCTTGACCTCATGGCCAAACTAACCTTGACCTCATGTCCTTGGGATAGCGACCTTGATCTCCTGACCCTACGCAATGGCTTTGACTTTCAACTTTGCTTTACTGACCTGATGATGGTGGCCATGACCTGTGGTGGGTTCATCTGGATGCTGAGCTTTCCGCCCACCAGAAGACGGACAGTGGCGCTGAACCGCGACTCCTTCTTCAACACCTGAGGCGGCTGCTGCTCCACAATGAACGTGCTGCAACCGGAAACAGATCTGCAAAGCTGCCAACCCTTCCTTAGACTTAAAGCCTCAGTTCCCGAAGGCATACCTTCAGGCTGTGAAAATTTACGCATGCACACTCGCGTCAATCTTCATCTAGGCAAAAGGGGCGGGGCTTTGAGGGGCATGAATCGTGGACAGAAAGACGCAGTTCGGCAACTGTTTGACAGTAACGGCTGGTCTTGGAATGTTGACGGGACTGACGTGTGTGAAGCTGAGTAAAAGCACAGCACCGTCCACGTCACTTGATAAGCCCTGCATAAGGAAATGATGTGGAAGACTAAGAGTGGGAATTGAACTGACAGCTCAAGAGAGACATAGTGAATCTTTCAAAACTTTCGTAACATCCGCTTCCCCCCCCACCCCATGCAGATTCACTGCTGCAGAAATTTGCATTTTTCTGCGGTGCATTCCCATGCCTGCAGTAAGCTAAAGCAGCCAGTCTACGGCTCACCTGGCGATTCCCTCGCCTGCAGTACGCAGCCAGCCTATGGCTCACCTGGCGATTCCCTCGCCTACAGTACGCAGCCAGCCTATGGCTCACCTGGCGATTCCCTCGCCTACAGTACGCAGCCAGCCTATGGTTCACCTGGCGATTCCCTCGCCTACAGTAAGCAGCCTATGGCTCACCTGGCGATTCCCTCGCCTGCAGTACGCAGCCAGCCTATGGCTCACCTGGCGATTCCCTCGCCTACAGAAAGCAGCCAGCCTATGGCTCACCTGGCGATTCCCTCGCCTACAGTAAGCAGCCTATGGCTCACCTGGCGATTCCCTCGCCTACAGTAAGCAGCCTATGGCTCACCTGGCGATTCCCTCGCCTACAGTAAGCAGCCTATGGCTCACCTGGCGATTCCCTCGCCTACAGTAAGCAGCCTATGGCTCACCTGGCGATTCCCTCGCCTGCAGTACGCAGCCAGCCTATGGCTCACCTGGCGATTCCCTCGCCTACAGAAAGCAGCCAGCCTATGGCTCACCTGGCGATTCCCTCGCCTACAGTAAGCAGCCTATGGCTCACTTGGTGATTCCTATGCCTGCAATAACCAGCCAGCCTCTGGCTCACCTGGTGATTCCCATGCCTGCAGTTATCAGCCTATGGCTCACCTGGCGATTCCCTCGCCTGCAGTAAACAGCCAGCCTATGGCTCACCTGGCGATTCCCGTGCCTGCAGTTATCAGCCTATGGCTCACCTGGCGATTCCCTCGCCTGCAGTAAACAGCCAGCCTATGGCTCACCTGGCGATTCCCACGCCTGCAGTAAACAGCCAGCCTATGGCTCACCTGGCGATTCCCTTGCCTGCAGTAAACAGCCAGCCTATGGCTCACCTGGCGATTCCCACGCCTGCAGTAAGCAGACAGTGGCTCACCTGGCGATTCCCACGCCTGCAGTAAACAGACAGCCTATGGCTCACCTGGCGATTCCCTCGCCTGCAGTAAACAGCCAGCCTATGGCTCACCTGGTGACTCCCACGCCTGCTGTAAACAGCCAGCCTACGGTCACCTGGTGACTCCCACGCCTGCAGTAAGTAGCCTACGGTCACCTGGTGACTCCCACGCCTGCAGTAAACAGCCAGCCTATGGCTCACCTGGTGATTCCCACGCCTGCAGTAAGCAGACAGTGGCTCACCTGCTGATTCCCACGCCTGCAGTAAGCAGACAGTGGCTCACCTGCTGATTCCCACGCCTGCAGTAAGTAGCCTACGGTCACCTGGTGACTCCCACGCCTGCAGTAAGCAGACAGTGGCTCACCTACTGATTCCCACGCCTGCAGTAAGCAGCCTATGGCTCACCTGGTGACAAGAGAAGACAGCATGCCGGTGATGACGTCGTTCAGCTCCGGCAGAAGGTCCGGCACGCCTTCAGGGAAGTTGATGGGCAGCTGGGTGCGGAGGATTCCCATCCTCTTGATCTGCTGCCGAATGCTCCAGATCACATCCGCCAGGTGCTCACACCTGCAGCAACCCAACCCAATCAAAGGGGGAAAAAATGACAATAATGGTAATAGATTATTTATGGTGCTCCATCTTGTAAGAAGCCAGAGCGCTTACAGAGACATGAGGATACGCTCATTTCATCACACACACACACACACACACACACACACACACACACACACACACACTCACACCCACACACATACACACACACACCCACACACACACTCACACAACCCAATCAAAGGGGAAAAAATGACAATAATAATAACAGATTATTTATGGCACCCCATCTCGTAAGAAGCCAGAGCACTTACAAAAACGTGAGGATATGCTCATTTCATCACACATACATGCATGCACACACACACACGCACACACCCACTCACATACACATGCACGCACACACATACACACTCACTCACTCACACACACACCTGATGGAGCACAAGTGCAATGGGGCGGGGGCGGTGGGGGGTGGGGGGGGGGGGGGGGGGGGGGAGGAGAATGGAACGGAAGGGGAGGGGTAGAAAGAAGGGATGGATGGGGAAGAGGGGGGAGGATGAGGATGTGGTGGAGGGGAAGGAAGGGAGAATGGGGGGAAGGGGGAGGGGGAAGGGGGGGACGATATGGAAGGAAGGAGGGGAGGGAGAAAGGAGGAATGGATTGGGAAGGGGAGGGGTAAGAGGAGGCTGGGGCAAAAGGAAACTGGGTCATGGGGGGGGGGGCGAAGAGGGGGGATCTCCACAGCAAGGTAAACGGTTGCTGGTACAACAACTTTAGGTTTCAGTAGGCACCACTGTTACAACCCACCCACCCCCCACCACCACGCAACCACCACCACCACCTCCGCCACGGGCGAGAAGAAAACCCTCACCACTGCTGCAGCATGTCCAGCTCAGTCTTGAGGGTGGGTTTTCCGTTGCCGCCCAGCTGCTGGCGCCTCTTCCACCGGATCATCTCCTCATCCAGCACCTGCTTCTGCACTACCTGCAACTGCTGGATGATCTGCTTGTACAGCTCCGCCAGCTCCTGTCGACAATACAATGAATGTTTGTGAGTAGTGTACAGGTCCACCAGCTCCTGTTGACAATACAATGTTTGTGAGTAGTGTACAGGTCCGCCAGCTCCTGTTGACAATACAATGTTTGTGAGCAGTGTACAGGTCCGCCAGCTCCTGTTGACAATACAATGTTTGTGAGTAGTGTACAGGTCCGCCAGCTCCTGTTGACAATACAATGAATGTTTGTGAGTAGTGTACAGGTCCGCCAGCTCCTGTTGACAATACAATGTTTGTGAGCAGTGTACAGGTCCGCCAGCTCCTGTTGACAATACAATGTTTGTGAGTAGTGTACAGGTCCGCCAGCTCCTGTTGACAATACAATGAATGTTTGTGAGTAGTGTATGGGTCCACCAGCTCCTGTTGACAATATAATGTTTGTGAGTAGTGTACAGGTCCGCCAGCTCCTGTTGACAATACAATGTGAGTAGTGTACAGGTCCGCCAGCTCCTGTTGACAATACAATGTGAGTAGTGTACAGGTCCGCCAGCTCCTGTTGACAATACAATGAATGTGAGTAGTGTACAGGTCCGCCAGCTCCTGTCGACAATGAATGTGAGTAGTGTACAGGTCCGCCAGCTCCTGTTGACAATACAATGAATGTGAGTAGTGTACAGGTCCGCCAGCTCCTGTCGACAATGAATGTGAGTAGTGTACAGGTCCGCCAGCTCCTGTTGACAATACAATGAATGTGAGTAGTGTACAGGTCCGCCAGCTCCTGTTGACAATACAATGAATGTGAGTAGTGTACAGGTCCGTCAGCTCCTGTCGACAATACAATGAATGTTTGTGAGTAGTGTACGGCTCTACCAGCTCCTGTCGACAATACAATGAATGTTTGTGAGTAGTGTACTGGTCCGCCAGCTCCTGTTGACAATACAATGAATGTTCGTGAGTAGTGTACAGGTCCGCCAGCTCCTGTAGACAATACAATGAATGTCTGTGAGTAGTGTACAGGTCCGCCAGCTCATGTTGATGCCACACCAACACCCAGTCAGTGAATGACAATACAATGAATGTAAGTAATGTTCAGGTCCGCCAGCTCCTGTTGACGCCACGCCAACCCCCCATCAATGAATGACAACACAATACAATCAATGTTTGTGAGTAGTGTTCAGGTCTGCCAGCTCCTGTCGATGCCACGCCAACACCCATTCAGTGAAGGACAAAACAATACAATGAATGTTTGTGAGCAATGCCCTGGCCTGACGAGATTTAAGAAAAAAAAATCCATTCCACATATATATATATGGAGATATACATACTCCTAAATCTGAAAATGTTATCTGCTCGCCCCAGAAAAATGCATGAAGGTATACTACTAGCAGAGCACAGTCTCCGTTTCTGACATTGACATTTGTCCGACTTTCAGTTCTTCCTTATTCTTAACCCACTCGGCCCCAGACCGCCCGTCACCACCTGCTCTTCTGCCTTCCCGCGCAACCCCAGACCGCCCGGTAGTGGCCGGCTAGCACATGCTCCATACTAGCGTCTCGGCTTATGCAAATAGGAATGGGATTCTCATGAGACTTGTAGCCTCGTTTCTGCTATTGTTTACTCCTTCTGGCGATGTCCTTTGTTCGAAGTTCAGCGAAGTTTGAGAGACACTGTGAATTTTCAAAGTTGCAAGGTGGACACGCGATAGATGCACGAAAATAAACAAAAGCCCTACTGTTAGCAATGGCGTCGGAGCTTCATCCTTTGAGATTTGAACTGCAAATTTGGCTCAGTCGCTTACCGTGGGCACCCTAACAAACTCACGGAGCGTCATCTTTGGAGATTCAAACAGGAAATTTTGCAAAGTTGGTTACCCCGAAGGCACCCAAATACCTGACATTCAGCTGCAGACATTTCTGATTTGGGATTTCCTTTCTTTTATGCTTTGATTTTTGAAAAAAATCAAAACCTGTTGGACATACAAAAACACTGTATTCACAAACTGGGAAAAATATGAAGTGAGCTGAAACTTTTGTTTGCTGTTTATTATTGATTTTTTAAAGTTTTATAGTGGGATCATTTAACACAGTTACTTCCCTTAACATAGGATTTTGTTGTGAAAGGGCAGCGGCTGGTCTGGGGCCACATGGGTTAAAAGAAATACAGAAAATAGTTTCTTTCACTGGCCTTTCAAAAATGGAAGATGTCATGATTCTGAAAAACATCCATCCTTTTTCTGGACACAGGAAAACTCATTCTGTTTTCCTAGGCCTTATGCTTTTTCCCCCCCCCCCCCCCCCATGAATAAAATGAATAAAATGATCCAAAACAAGGAAGTAGTAATAATAATAATGTACATTTATCATGCGCTCATCAACACCCTGAGCGCTCACACGATACATATTAACCTAAGTACAATATTCTATACACACGTAGAGCACAGTCCCACCAAAACAATTTACATAAGGTATTATACGGAAACACACACATGCACACGCACAATGACTAATAACTCGGCGTTTTACGCCTAGTCAACCATTACGGCTATATCAGGGCGAGCTGAGGCAAGGAAAACCCCAAAACAGGACAACTCACGATTCTGTGCCTGAGAATGCGCTCCCCTTGTTCCGAGAGCTGCGTGTCCACTTGCTTCTTCTCTGCCTGCAAGGTTTTGTCAATGTCCTGTCGCTCCTGCAGGAGCGTGGTCAACTTCTCATGGTCAGGGCCGTTGGGCTGGGCCTGCAGCTGCTGCTGAATGGCCTCCATCTGCGTGCGCAGCTGCTGCAGCTGGCCTGTAACCGTCACGGCCCGCCAATCGTAAGTAAGTAAACTTGGTGCTTAACCCCTTTCACTGCCAGGACGTCACTTGAAGACCACGGATAAAATTGCAAAATCTGAAACTCTTTGGCGTTTTTGTCTCCTTCTTTGCAAGGGCATGTGAAAGGACTGTCATCAAAAACTCGCAGCACTGAAAGTAGACGTGTCATAGGACCGGAAAATATACTGTTTGCAGGCGCGTCCGTGCATCTTTCGGCCCGAAGTTTTACAGGCTGGGGCAGTGAAGGGGTTGACATCCACAGAAACCATAAGGCTTATTAGGGATGGGGAGAATGGGGGGAAGGTGGTATGGAGGTGGGGGGAGAGATTATATACACCTATCACTACACTATCACCACCAGAATGACTCCTGCATTAAGATGGGCAGAGATGAGAGCCATTTTAATGTTTCATTAATTGTGAGGGACAAAGTCACAAGACAGCATCCACAGCCACAGACCACAACTTTGGAAGGGAAAGAAGAGCCGTAGCGGATTTAATCTGAGGTCCCTCTGCTTACCAGCCTCGCGCCTTACCGCCAGGCCAAACCAGCTCACCATGTTCCACCATGGTTGTTGACGACTTTTATATAGCGCTATTCTCCGCCCTCGAGAAGACTCGCTGTGCTCATGTGTGACTAGCTTCTTTCACAGCGTATTTCTTCCAAGCACTGGACATAGCTCACCCCCCAAAAAGATAAGTGGATTAGCTCCCCCTTTCATTTTTCACACTTTTCACTGTTTAATTATTTATGACTTTATGTATAAGGTAGCAAGTGGGCTGATCCCTGCTGCTGTTCCTGTGAGCCAGTTTGGCCTAGCGGTAAGGCGTTAGGCCGGTAAGCGGAGGGACCTCGGTTCGAATCTGCTTCAGCTCTCCTTCCTTTTCAAAAGTTGTGGTCTGTGGACACCGTCTTGTGACTTTGTCCCTCACAGTTGTGAAACATTAAAATGGCTCTCATTGCTGCCCACCTTAATGCAGAAGTTATTCTGGTGGTGACAGTGTAGTGATAGGTATATGAGAGAGAGACAGAGAGAGAGAGAGAGAGAGAAGAGAGAGAGAGAGGATTTACATTTTTTTTTAAAGTTTCTCTAATTGTCAGTGTTGGCTTCTGTGTGTATGTGTGTGGCTTGTATGTATCAGTATAGGTGTGCGCGCGTGTGTGTACGTACGTGGGTCTGTGTGTATGTGTGTGTGTGTGCGCGTACGCATGCGTGCGTGTGCGCACACGCGTGGTTGTTTAGATCTGATGTGTGGGTGGGTGTTGTTTTATTTTTGATGTGTTGTGTGCGCATGTGTATTTATGCATAAGCTTGCGCTGCGTGTATATTACATCAGATAACCTATACATTTACATATAGATTGTTGTATTGTTGGACTGAACACACACAGACAGACAGACAAACAGACAGAGAGAGAGAGAGGGAGAGAGCGAGAGAGGGAGGGAGGGAAAGAGAGAGAGGATTTAATTTTTTTTTAAAGTTTCTCTAATTGTCAGTTACTTGAGAGAGAGAGAGAGAGAGAGAGAGAGAGAGAGAGAGAGAGAGAGAGAGAGAGAGGGGGGGAAAGAGAGGATTTTGTTTTGTTTTGAAGTTTCTCTATTGTCAGTTACTTGAGAGAGAGAGAGAGAGAGAGAGAGAGAGAGAGAGAGAGGAGAGAGGGAAAGAGAGAGAGGATTTACAATTTTTTTAAAGTTTCTCTAATTGTCAGTTACTTAGAAGAGAGAGAGAGAGAGAGAGAGAGAGAGAGAGAGAGAGAGAGAGAGAGAGAGAGAGGATTTAATTTTTTTTTTAAATGTTTCTCTAATTGTCAGTTACTTGAGAGAGAGAGAGAAGAGAGAGAGAGAGAGAGAGAGAGAGAGAGAGAGAGAATTAGCTGGTTAGTTCTGACAGGCATGAAAAGAAGAAGAATGTCAGATTAGAACCGACCTGATAGCTTCACATTCTTCTGGTACTGGATGATGAAGCTCTCCTGTTTGTGTTGCATCTCTTTGTACTTCTTCTCTGTGCTCTGAAACAGTACAGCAAGTTAACTATAGAAGTACAGTCAATTCTCAGAATGCGGTCAACTCTAAATTCCGAAAATGCAGCTAATTCTATAAATACAGTAAGTAAGTAAGTAATTTGGTGTTTTACGCCCAGTCAACCATTACGGTTATCTCAGGGTGTTACACATTTTGTCGATACACAATATCTGTTATAAATATGTCTATGTTAAAAACTTATATGTATTCATTTTTTTTTTTTAAACAGTCGTAAGAAGTGGGTAAAACATAAACTGGAAATCTTTTCTCAAATATATATATATATATATATATATATATATATATATATATATATATACATATATATATATGCTTTCTCAAGTCAATCTAGAAAACCAATCACTTCGCAAACGTAAAACAGAAATCCATGTAGAAAAATCAGACATCAATTTTCAAACCGTTAGTCCCTTCAATATTACCCCTGTTTAGAGAGCGCATAAGGCTAGGACACGCTGATATCGTCGACTATTCCGTCTAATTTATCGATACCAGGTTAAAGAAAAGTCTATAAGCACAGTCAATTCTCAGAATGCAGTCTTCAGGAGGCACTGATGTACCCAACAGGTTCTTTATGAAGGAAACAGACCTTCGTTCTGTCCCCCCAATTTTACTGTGTTTAAAGCCCGTTCTTAATTGGGTGAATGTTTGTTCGCGAACCTAGTTGGAAGTATTCGGCGAACCTAGTTGGTTCTTAATTGGGCGAACTTTCCTTCGCAAACCTAGTTGGAAGTATTCGTCGAAGCTATATTTGGGGTAAAAAGCTCTCAACATGTTCTGGGAACATTCACCTATTCGACGAACATTGCCTCTGACTGCCTGAGAGCAGAGCTCTCTTGTGGATGAAGAAAAATAAAAATGGATGACGGTGTCGCTAGGTTCTTCAGTTGCTTTGGAGGGAATCTGTTTATTTGTTGACTTGTGGGAGGCGCAGCCTTGTCTCGGAGACCCAGAATGAGATCGTAGTTAGTTGAATTACCCTGTGAGGGATGATTAAAGTATACTGACTTGACCTGACTTGACTTTAGCCTACATTTTCGATCATGCTGTCTGCTGCGCGTCTGCCGCAAGTTCGGGCCAAGCTTGCATCTCATTGGAAGCCAGTTGAGATTGAGAACAAGTAAATTCTTCGAACTGTCCGAACCATGTTCGGTGAACTGAAAGCTCAATTAAGAAACGAATCATAGTTTGTCGAACTGTCCGAAGTATGTTCGGAGAACAAACATTCACCCAGTTAAGAACGGGCTTAAGGTCTTCCTGATTCCTTCTGTGTGACGAAAAGCACATATCCATAGGTCTTTGTAAGTGCTCCAGGATCTAACGAGATGGAGCGCCAAAATCACTCTATTACTAACACTATTAACGTGCTCCAGGATCGAATGAGATGGAGCGCCAAAATCACTCTATTACTAACGCTATTAACGTGCTCCAGGATCGAATGAGATGGAGCGCCAAAATCACTCTATTACTAACGCTATTAACGTGCTCCAGGATCGAATGAGATGGAGCGCCAAAATCACTCTATTACTAACGCTATTAACGTGCTCCAGGATCTAATGAGATGGAGCGCCAAAATCACTCTATTACTAACGCTATTAACGTGCTCCAGGATCTAATGAGATGGAGCGCCAAAATCACTCTATTACTAACGCTATTAACGTGCTCCAGGATCTAATGAGATGGAGCGCCAAAATCACTCTATTACTAACGCTATTAACGTGCTCCAGGATCTAATGAGATGGAGCGCCAAAATCACTCTATTACTAACACTATTAACGTGCTCCAGGTTCTAATGAGATGGGGCGCCAAAAATAATCTATCATTATCAACATGCTCAACACTCTAATTAGACTGGGCACATTATTACCTGAAATGGGGCACCAAAAATAATCTATCATTGTCATTATTAACATGCTTCACGTTCTAATGAGTGCTCCAGGCTCTAATGAGATGGGGTGCCAAAAACATTACCTGAGATGCAGTGCCAGAAACAGTCTATTATTATCATCACGAACAGGTAACACTACCTGAGATGGGGCACCCAAAACAGTCTATTATTATCATCACGAACAGGTAACACTACCTGAGATGGGGCACCCAAAACAGTCTATTATTATCATCACCATGAACAGGTAACACTACCTGAGATGGGGCACCCAAAACAGTCTATTATTATCATCACCATGAACAGGTAACACTACCTGAGATGGGGCACCCAAAACAGTCTATTATTATCATCACCATGAACAGGTAACACTACCTGAGATGGGGCACCAAAAACAGTCTATTATTATCATCACCATGAACAGGTAACACTACCTGAGATGGGGCACCAAAAACAGTCTACTATTATCATCACGAACAGGTAACACTACCTGAGATGGGGCACCCAAAACAGTCTGTTATTATCATCATGAACAGATAACACTACCTGAGATGGGGCACCCAAAACAGTCTATTATTATTATCACGAACAGGTAAACAGTCTATCATTGTCATCATCGTGAACAGGTGCCATTACCTGAGATGCGGCGCCAGAAACAGGCTATCACTGTCATCATCGTGAACAGGTGACATTACCTGAGATGCGGCGCCAGAAACATTCTATTTTTATCATCATCGTGAACAGGTGACATTACCTGCGATGCGGCGCCAGAAACAGGCTATCATTGTCATCATCGTGAACAGGTGACATTACCTGAGATGCGGCGCCAGAAACAGGCTATCATTGTCATCATCGTGAACAGGTGACATTACCTGAGATGCGGCGCCAGAAACATTCTATTTTTATCATCATCGTAAACAGGTGACATTACCTGAGATGCGGCGCCAGAAACATTCTATTTTTACCATCATCATGAACAGGTGACATTACCTGCGATGCGGCGCCAGAAACTGGCTATCATTGTCATCATCGTGAACAGGTGACATTACCTGCGATGCGGCGCCAGAAACAGGCTATCATTGTCATCATCGTGAACAGGTGACATTACCTGCGATGCGGCGCCAGAAACAGGCTATCATTGTCATCATCGTGAACAGGTGACATTACCTGAGATGCGGCGCCAGAAACAGGCTATCATTGTCATCATCGTGAACAGGTGACATTACCTGCGATGCGGCGCCAGAAACTGGCTATCATTGTCATCATCGTGAACAGGTGACATTACCTGAGTCCTGGTGCTCAGCTCTTGCAGCTGAGCCAAGAGCTGCTGATGAGTGGCTTCCAGCTGCCGACGCACTTCATCCATCTCTGTCGGCTGGGCAGGTGCTGTCACATTGTCCTGGCAAAGCATTCCTTGAATTACATCAATCTGTCCTGGCCAAACCTCTGAATACATGCACAACCATTTGTCCTGGCCAAACCCCTGAATATGTACCCAACAATTTGTCCTGGCAAAGCATTCCTTGAATTACATCAATCTGTCCTGGCC
>JABMCL010000432.1:145000-147500 GCA_018857735.1 Alviniconcha marisindica
CAAGCTTTACTGGTCTATGATTTTTACTGGTCCTGAGGACTAGTGAATCACAAGCTTTACTGGTCCTGAAGACTAGTGAATCACAAGCTTTACTGGTCTGTGATTTTTACTGGTCCTGGGGACTAGTGAATCACAAGCTTTACTGGTCTATGATTTTTACTGGTCCTGAGGACTAGTGAATCACAAGCTTTACTGGTCCTGAAGACTAGTGAATCACAAGCTTTACTGGTCTGTGATTTTTACTGGTCCTGGGGACAAGCGATCACAAGCTTTACTGGTCTCTGATTTTTACTGGTCCTGGGGACTAGCAAATCACAAGCTTTACTGGTGTATGATTTTTACTGGTCCTGGGGACTAGCAAATCACAAGCTTTACTGGTCTATGATTTTTACTGGTCCTGAGGACTAGTGAAACATAAGCTTTATTGGTCTTCTATGATCTTCTTCTATGATTTCCACAGGTCCTGGGGACTAGAATATCTGTATCTAGCCACTGCCTGAAACCACAGACACAGTATGACAGATTTACCATGTTTATAAATAACCTGGATTGTCTAGAACTAGTAAGTGCCTAAAACCACAGGCACACACTGCTTTTTGCATTCACTGCTCTAAAAAAAAATTTTTTGTCATTATCTTTAAATAACCTGATTTGCCTGATAGTGATGCTCTGAATCTAACAACTGCTTGAGAAACTGAAATCACGCACCATTTACTTGAATTTTTATTTTTTTATTTTATGAATTTACTGTAAAAGATTAAAGGGATACTAAGATTTCTACGCAATGGGTGATGTCCCACTGACATCATAAACTTACTAACCAGCTTCAGACATTTTGCCAAGTGACTTTGCAAAACATGACTTACAAAGCATCTTCATCAAAAAGAAGCCTTGGTGTAAAGTGATTGGTATTTGGAGGCATTATTTTTATGAAGTGATTTTGCCCTGTCGACATTAACTTCAGCCTGTTAAGGTTCAGTGTCCCTGATATGAACAGTTTCTCTGTTGCTCTATTCATGTGCTTCAACACAAGTTGAAATTGAGTGGGCAACAACAAGCCAATCTCAATCAGTCAGTGGAACCAACAACAAGCCAATCTTAATCAGTCAGTGGAACCGACAAGCCAATCTCAATCGGTCAATGGAACCGACAACAAGCCAATATCAGTCAATGGAACCAACAACAAGCCAATCTCAATCCGTCACTGAGTCAGTGGAACTAACAAGCCAATCTCAATCAGTCAATGGAACCGACAACAAGCCAGTCTCATCCTCAACCAGTCAATGGAACCAACAACAAGCCGATCTCAATCGGTGTATGGAACTGACGACAAGCCAATCTCAATCGGTGTATGGAACTGACGACAAGCCAATCTCAATCGGTCAATGGAACTGACAACAAGCCAATCTCAATCAGTCAATGGAACCGACAGACCCAGTTTGGAAACCACACGTGAAGGTTTGAGTGTCACTGTCAGTGTCACCTTCAATAGTTTAATGGAAATAAGAGGTGTTGTTGCTGATGTCACACACGATTCCAGTTACAGATAACAGCAGGGTATTGTGCATGTCAACGGGACAATCAGTTAATGAAAAATCACTTCCAACGCAAGCAGTTGTAACTGTACGCTAACTGATAACAGGCTCACAGTTCCTGAATTCACGTCATGCGTTATCTCCATTTTCCGCCCAGCATTTGCCACAAAAGGGAAAGGGAGAAAATCCATTTTTCATCCAACAGACTCGATGGACTGATACCAAAATCAAATGTTCTCAAAACAAACTTTATTCAGTCAAAAATGTCAGACGGTCGGTCTCTCAGAGAGGCTTGTCTTTTGGGTTCTTCAAAAATGTCACAGGGGTGGCATCTCTATCAATTAGACTCTTTTGGGTTCTTCAAAAATGTCACAGGGGTGGCATCTCTGTCAATGAGACTCTTTTGGGTTCTTCAAAAAATGTTATAGGGGTGGCATCTCTATCAATTAGACGGTCTTTTAGTCAAAAATGTCAGAGGGGTGGCATCTCTATCAATTAGACTGTCTTTTAGTAAAAAATGTCAGAGGGGTGGCATCTCTATCAATTAGACTGTCTTTTAGTCAAAAACGTCAGAGGGGTGGCATCTCTATCAATTAGACTGTCTTTTACATTAAATTCAAAAATGTTAGAGGGGTGGCATCTCTATCAATTAGACTGTCTTTTACATTAAATTCAAAAATGTCAGAGGGGGGTGGCATTTCTGTCAATTAGACTGTCTTTTACATTAAATTCAAAAATGTCAAATGGGGGTGGCATTTCTGTCAATGAGACTTGTCTTTTGGGTTCTTCAAAAATGTTAGTGGGGTGGCATCTCCCTCAGTGAGACTTGTCTTAGATTCCTCAAAAATACTAAAGAGGGGTGGCATCTCTGTCAGTGAGACTGTCTTTTACTTTTAGGTTCTTCGAAAATGTCAAAAAGGGGGTCATGGGTGGCATCTTTCAATCTTTGTCAATGAGATTTGTGT
>JABMCL010000432.1:152500-155000 GCA_018857735.1 Alviniconcha marisindica
TTAAATATCCCCAGTTACACTCACAGTTCAACTTCAATCAAACTATCCACAAATGCTACGCATGAAATGATTTTGGTGTGATGTTGAATATATATCATTATATGATTATATCCCCAGTCACACTCACAGTCACAGTTCAATCAAACTATCCACAAATGCTAATTGCTATGCATGAAAACTGAAATGGTGTTGGTTTGATGTTGAATATATATATATATATATATATATATATATATATATATATATATATATATATATATATATATAATCCTCACACTGTCACAGTCACACTCCCAGTTCAGTCGAACTATCCATAAATGCTATGCATGAAATTATTTTGGCTCAATGTTGAATACCCTCATGGAGTCATATTGTCACAGTCACACTCAGACTCACAATCAGTTCAATCTTGAAAACTCAGTTCAAACAAACTATCCACAAATGCTAATTGCTATGCATGAAATGATTATGATGTTGGCTTGATGTCGAGTATCCTCAGTCACACTCACACTTGTCACAGCTCAAACTATCCACAAATGCTATGCATGAAATGATGCTGGTTTGATGTTGAATATAAATTATAATCCTCACAGTCAGTAGTCACACTCAGTGAATCAAAGTCAAAGTTCAATCAAACTATCCACAAATGTAACACTAAGTCAAGGAGCACAGACTAACAGTAACATATATATATATATATATATATATATATATATATATATATATATATATATGTTTGTAATCTAAAACAAAAGTCACAAATTATGATTTAAAACTGCTCTCAGTCACCAACTTGTACAGCATACATTTCACAGGATGACAGCAAAGTATGTTACACCAGTGTTTAGTAAAGGAATAGAAAAAATACAAACACTGTGCTCAGCAGAGCAGACTTCTGAGATGAACTTCTTTTTGAAACGCTGTTCTCACAATTGTGACCCTCGCTTAAAATTTCTGCCAGCAACGCGGTTCATTCTCAGTTAGCAATCCCTATCAGTGTATCAGTGTATCACTATCAGTATCACTGATAGTATCACTGTATCCCTATTAGTGTATCAGTATCATTTCAATTTTCATGACCTTAGTGACACTGACAGGCAAGGGGCAGCATAGAATACACTGGGACTTGGCAAATCTTTACCCTATCATGTTTAATCTAAATGTGGCAGAAACAGCTGGAGAAAAAACAATGGCAGTTTTTGTTCCAAAATGTTAATTGTATAACATTTTTCTCCATCCTCTCTGCAAACGCTTCTAAGTTCTATCCAGCTGGCAAATTTTCCTCAGCACGTCAAAATCAACATTTCCTTGTTTCTGTTTCTGCAGCACATCGCTTGCATCCAGGAATCTGGCACTGGTTTAAAACAATTAAAACTGAATCATGAAGCTTTGAAACTACACCAAGACATGAACTGATCTTCTTCTTAGTCTTACAGAGCCGGGCTTCCTAGTGCGTAGTTGGCTCCGGTATCTGATGCTGATGATGCCGGAAGATACACACACACACACAAACAACCGATGACTGACAATAATTGTCAATGATAACTACCCACCAGTGACACTGGCAGTGTCACATCACTCAAAAGAACTTAAAAGTGGAAACTTTCAACCCTAGAAGTACAACTCGTCCCGTGTGTTCTTCCTGCACACGCTACTTTACTGTATACGTTGACCACTTCTGATACGTCTACATTGTATGTCAACGACAGACTACCTGGGAAAACCAAGAAGGAGTGGCATGGGCACTGGACCATGAATGGGTCCGAACTTGTCAGTTTTACGACATAAACACGTGAATATATTGTAAACAAAAAGATGGCTGGACAGAACCCAGTCACAAGGTGATGGGACGTTCAAACTTGCTGACATCCAGTACCTGGAGAATTCTAAAAAGAAAAGAAAAAACGATGGCACCAAAAGATCATATTCCACGCATACGAACCAAGCAGAGATTTCTTACCTATTCGCGATTTTTCGGAAATAACGTCTCCTGCGCGTTTACATGGAAGTCACCACGATGCAGTTCCTGGAATATAACGAGAGCACAATAAGACTTGTAATTTTGCTTTCGGTTGGTCAAAATCGGAAAATCCCCATCTTTCAGTCCAATCAAAACTAAGTTAAGAACTTAGATTCTCCATTGTTTCCGGTGCAGGTCAAGCCAGACGATCATTTTTGTTTGAGGTTGTCAGAGAAATATTACAAGGGCACGAGTTGTTTCAATATAGTATTATTTGTTTTTGATTTGGAAACAGTGCTGACCTCATTGAAACTTGTCTGCATACTTGGCAAATGACACATCTTTCCTGTCAGGGTACACAACTTGCCTCTACTTCCTCACTCTCTCAGAATTGTCTTCCCTTGCTTGTTTTGTTGGCATTGGCGATTTGGACGTTAACTGCGGTTTTATTTTCGCCTTTTCGTGCTGAACTCTGAGCACTGGTGAAATATACGCCACCGGAAACAGGTACACCATTTATCGTAGGCCATAAGATATTGA
>JABMCL010000432.1:157500-177500 GCA_018857735.1 Alviniconcha marisindica
GTTGCTACTATACCATTAGTAGGCAATCCAACAAACAAAGTTAATACTTTAGAAAATGCAGTTTTGGGGAAAATAGTAGCTCACAGTTTGATAGGAGACGCCTTGACGATTTAAGCACAAAAGAGCAGGCAAAGAAACGGGGCAGACAGCGAGACTGAGTCTACAGTGAGAGTGAGACACTGAGACAGTACTTTTTGTAAGCAGCTTGTGGCTGCCTGAACATGCCCTGTGCCTGTTTCAGCCTTTCTAGGTGCCTAAACAGGGCTTTCCTTTTATCATCATATCATTTTTGTTTATTGTTATGCACATGTATATTATTTCCACAGCACTATTCCTTGCATTGTGCTGTAGATGCTAGGTTTCCTCTACTGGGAACCCAGAGTTATCAAAAGTGCCCTCTTCAGCCTGGAATAGGTCAGAATATGTCATAGCTGTCAACCCCTTTTGGGAGTAAACCTTAGTCCAGAGTTTGTGAACCGGTATTTCCCTTATGCTGGCCAGGGTGTTTTGTTTTTTCGCTGGTGGCAGCGACATTTTGAATTTCAACCGGAACGTGTGGCAGTGGAAGGATGAAGCAATGTAGCACAATTCAATCATTGAGTCCCGAAGTCCCATAAGTTCTGTGTTTCAAATTTGCTGGTTTCTTGGAATGTGAATCTCATTCTGGCTTGGCTCAGGACTGGCATCTTTGTGACAGAAATAAAATAGTCATGAAATATGCATTCAGGTGAGTGGAAAATGTACGGAGTCATTTTATTCTGTAGTGCTTATTTACTCAAAAGAAGTGATGAGTCATGTCTTGATCTAGGTCAGCAGAAGCTGCACAGTGAGGAAGGCTCAGGGCAACCTCTTTATAATGCTGCTGTATCCTTTCCCTTTCTTCTGAAGTTCTGCTGTGAGATTCGGTTGGAGCTCTGATGTGCTGGTCTGTCAACCGTCTCTCACGTTTCTCACACGTATCCTTTGGCATCTACTGATCTAGGCACACTGGATCAGTATACACAAAGCTTTGAAGGGCACATTTGTATTAAAAGTACCAGTAAAGCTGTGACTATGTCATACAAAAAATATAAAAAATGTATACAGACTTGTGGTGTCACTGGTAGACAGGGAAAGGAATGGAATCTGGTTCTTGACATTATGCTGACTTGAGGTTAATCTCATTGACCTGTTTAGGGGTATGGAACACATTCCTCACTTCAAACCTGGAAATTCTGATGCTGACAGTTCCAAAGGCAGGTGCACTGGCAGTGCAGCTGAAATGACAGTGGTGTGTGTGTGTGTGTGTGTGTGTGTGCGTGTGTGTGTGTGTATGTGTATGTGTGTGTGTGTGCATGCATGCATGTGGACCTTTTCTCCTGACAATAGTTTTCCTCTGTTGGTTTTGAAATCCTGGAGGCAGTTTAAATAAAAGGTATCAGGAGTCTTTGGCTTTGTTGTCAAGAGCTGTTGATTTTGATCCCCGGAAATTTACTTCCTACATTCCTATCAAAAGCAGGGAGCATGTATCACATAATCAAAAAGAAATACTGGTGTTTATGAAGTTAAAGCTCAACGTTATATATTATATATATGCATGCATATATTTTTTGTCTGTGAATAAACAGTTCAGTTTATTTTGAAATGGTTTTCCCATCAAAGTTTCTATTATAAATTTACACGTTGGTCAGTTTATAATTAAATCATTGTTGCTTTCTTATTTTGATTTGCAAATCATAAGCTTTGCAGAAGGATTCTATTCAGTTTCATTTCCTTTATATATATATATCAATAATTCATCTTACGTTTGATATTGACCAATCGATTGCTTCATCTGCTCTTATTGATAAAATGGCGGGGGGGGGGGGGGGGGGGGGACATTTGTGTTCTGCCGTCATCATTCATGTATTTGACTGACAAATTTCTGTGTATGCAGCCAACCTATTATTATTAACATAGAAACTATAAGTTTACACCTGGAGACTGTGTGCATGTTTAGCAATAACCTGCCACTTTTTATTTTATTTTATTTTTTAGCATGCAGTGCTTTGTGGGCCTGGGCACAACATTAAGATGTGCCCGGGGCTGTGCTATAGGTCCTCAGCAATGGGGGCCCGAAAAAGCATTTTGCCTGCCAGCAGCTCCACATACAGCGGCACTTTGCTACTAGGCAACTGGTAGACCTTTATTCTTTTTTTTTTCTTTTTTTCTTTTTTTATAGGTTTAGGTATTGTATTTTCTGCCACACCCCATTTCTTGCACACCATAAATATCAGTAATGATCAGACATTGATCCTGGATATTATTGGAAGAAGAAGAAGACCTGCACTTCTGGCAGAATGACCAGGCTCTTTTAGTTTTACATGGTACTGTGGCAATACAGGGTTGTAATAGAAACCGAAATAAGAGTCAGCATGAAAGGTTACAACTGGAAAATGAAAACACAATACAGGGTTGGAATAGAAACCAAAACAGG
The DNA here is from genome assembly GCA_018857735.1 of Alviniconcha marisindica. Taxonomy (NCBI): domain Eukaryota; kingdom Metazoa; phylum Mollusca; class Gastropoda; family Provannidae; genus Alviniconcha; species Alviniconcha marisindica. Next base: position 159,956 of record JABMCL010000432.1, read on the forward strand.
AGGCAGCATGAAAGGTTACAACTGGAAAATGAAAACACAATACAGGGTTGGAATAGAAACCAAAACAGGAGTCAGCATGGAAGGTTACAACTGGAAAATGAAAACACAATACAGGGTTGGAATAGAAACCAAAACAGGAGTCAGCATGGAAGGTTACAACTGGAAAAAGAAAACACAATACAGGGTCGGAACAGAAACCAAAATGGAAGGCTGACTGTGGAAAATGAAAACACAATACAGGGTCGGAACAGAAACCAAAATGGAAGGCTGACTGTGGAAAAAGAAAACACAATACAGGGTCGGAACAGAAACCAAAATGGAAAGCTGACTGTGGAAAAAGAAAACACAATACAGGGTCGGAACAGAAACCAAAATGGAAAGCTGACTGTGGAAAAAGAAAACACAATACAGGGTCGGAACAGAAACCAAAATGGAAAGCTGACTGTGGAAAAAGAAAACACAATACAGGGTCGGAACAGAAACCAAAATGGAAGGCTGACTGTGGAAAAAGAAAACTCTCCCACTGCTGCTGCCAGGGGTCAAACCCACAACCTTTTAATAAGGAGTCCAGCACTCCACCACTGAGCTGTCCACTTTTTTGTTTCAGTATGTTTTTATTGTACATGTACTTTTCATTTGCCGATTTCAGCGTTTGCTTCATTGATATGTTTTGTCCAGTACATAAAAAAAAAAAAAGGATGGGGGGAAAAAATCAAATAACTGTCAAATTAAGGATTTCATTTCAAAGTAAAACAGCATATAGTTATAATAATCGAGATAATCAAGTTAATTATTATTGCTGCAGTTTTTTCTGCGCTATATGCTAGAGCGCTTGCATACTACATACACAAACTGCCCAAGCAACAGTCTGAAGATAACAATGAACCCAGCCCTGTCTTTTTTATTCCTGTACTGGATGCAAGACTTGATTGATTCTTGGTGGAGAGTTTGTTTGATTACCGAGGAAAAGGAAGCCGCCACAGTGTGGATCTTCCAGAACCTTTGCAGTGCTAGTCTTTGAATGTCATTTTTGACTTGCTTGATAAAATGCGGGTCTGTCATATGTTGCAAATGTTTGTGTCAAAAAATGTTAATGTTAACCCCTTCACTGCCCCAGCTGGTAAAATTTCCGGGCTGAAAGATGCACGCACCTGCCTGCAAACAGTATATTTTCTGGTCCTGTGACACTTCTACTTTAATGCTATGCGTTTTGATGAAAATCCTTTCACATGCCAGTGCAAAAAAGAAGAAAAAAAGGCTTATTAAGGGTTTCCAATTTCGCACTTTTAACAGTCGTTTTCAAGTGACATTATGGCAGTGAAGGGGTTAATGGAACTGGATTGTTTGCGCTCAGTAAGCAAGATCTTTCAAGCTTTTTGTGATATTTATATTACAGCTTGCAGTAATTAAGGTCTACCTCACGTTTTTGCTGGACTCACACTCTTTGGCCCAATTTCAAAGTCTCCACAGCCTCAGAAGGGACAGTGCAGCTGCATGACAGCAAAAAACCCAGTAGCAAGTTCCATGTTTTGCTCTTTGCCGACACCTTGCACTGACTAGGTGTTTGAGTGCCAACTGATTGCGCATTTTGCTGCTTAATATTTGTCATAATGCAAAGAAGAATTGTGGTTCGTTTTGCCATGGGGTCTCCACTTGCCATAATGCAAAGAGGGTTTGTGGTTCATTTTGCTGTGGCGTCTCCACTTGTCATAATGCAAAGAGGGTTTGTGGTTCCTTTTGCTGTGGCATCTGCACTTGTCATAACGCAAAGAGGGTTTGTGGTTCATTTTGCTGTGGCATCTGCACTTGTCATAATGCAAAGAGGGTTTGTGGTTCATTTTGCTGTGGTGTCTCCACTTGTCATAATGCAAAGAGGGTTTGTGGTTCATTTTGCCGTGGCGTCTCCACTTGTCATAATGCAAAGAGGGTTTGTGGTTCATTTTGCTGTGGCGTCTCCACTTGTCATAATGCAAAGAGGGTTTGTGGTTCATTTTGCTGTAGCGTCTCCACTTGTCATAATGCAAAGAGGGAGGGTGGCCAGTTTCGCCATGGCGTCTCCACTTGTCATAATGCAAAGAGGAATTGTGGTTCGTTTTGCCATGGCATCTCCACTTGGGTTTGCACAGTTGAGCAGGGTGAGAATTTGATGGTGTGCATGTAAAGAGTTTTTTTTTGTATTTTGATGCTTTTTTAAGTTCTTCGGGCTGCTGCTTTCGACGAGGCAGAAACAAAGCTGTATGAGTTTTGAACCAAAGATCTCACACTGTATGCACTGAGCTGGAGGCTTTGGTTTTATTATTTTTTTATTCCTCAGATTATGGTTGAGCTGATGGCTACTCCTCTGTGGTGAGTGACCGCAGCATAAAGCTTTCTGTTTCTTGGTTAATTTTCTTCTTGTCTTCCATTTAAAAGTCTTTCTAAGGCCATTGTCTTCTTCACTGAGGGGACAACTCATACGCGTTCTCATGTAAAGGGAATGCCTGTGAACAGAATTGCTTCTTAACGTCAACAGCATTGATTCGGCAATATAGACCTGCTGTATGGTGAAGCGACATTGAATGTGATGTGGTGAATGAACAGGAAACTTTTCACACTTTGCTTTGGCAGTACGAATGCAAGAAACATGTTTGCAAACCTGGTACTTTGTTTTTGTAGGCGAGATCCAAAGAATTCCAAAGAAATCAGTAGGCCATCCACAGACACATAAGCCAAATGCTGTAAATTCCCTGACGAAATGAGCACAAAACGGAAGCCAAAAATGTCACCTGCCAACCTGGTAGGCCATATGCATAAAAGATGAGGTGATGATTGTGATTTGGAGGCTAGTTTACCTGCGCTACTAGTGTGTTTGTAGCCAGTCTGGAGGCATTTGCCCGTGCTACTGGTGTGCTAGTAGCCGATCTGGAGGCTAGCCTGCCAGTGTTACTGGTGTGCTAATAGCCAATCTGGAGGCATTTGCCTGTGCTACTGGTGTGCTAATAGCCAGTCTGGAGGCATTTGCCTGTGCTGCTGGTGTGCTAATAGCCAATCTGGAGGCATTTGCCTGTGCTACTGGTGTGCTAGTAGCCGATCTGGAGGCTAGCCTGCCAGTGCTACAGGTGTGTTAGTAGCCAATATTGAGGCTAGTTTGTCTGTGCTACTGGTATACACGTAGCCAATCTGGAGGCTGGTTTGCCTGTGCTACTGGTGTGCTCATAGCCGATCTGGAGGCTAGTTTGCCTGTGCTACTAGTGCGCTAGTATGGGCAGAGTAGAAAGCAGAACTTGATCTGCAGAAAACATTTTGGTCCCTTGTCCAGGCACAGAGTCCACAAACACCACAAACAAGTTGTGTGCCAGTTGAGACAGGGTTTAACGCAGCTGAAAAAACAGCTGGAGGTGTCTCAAGCTACACACAGGTAGCTTTCTCCTTTTTCATTGACCTTGTCAAAACATGCCTAGTTGTCATACTTTAATATTGCACTTTTGTGACGATTGATCATTGTTTTGTTGTTGTTGTTTTTAATTGTAATAGTAAGCCAGATAATTCAGTGTGTTAATTATTAAAGGTCACTTTCCGGTCTTTTGAGTGTGTATAGATGTTTTGTTTGTTTTGTTTTTTAAGTTCTCACGTTACTGTTCGACTAGTTTCAATGACAGATGATATGTGCCTTGCAAGTTGCATGCTTTATTACTGGACTAGTTCGTCATTGCAGTGCTGTCATGCCCACATGTTTTCCAGTTTATGCTTTTCACCCATTCCACCCAAAGCTATGAATTCTAAAACTGAATGGAAATGGCAAAATTACACATACTCACTCACATACACACACACACGCACACCTGCATGCATGCACACACACACACATACACACACACATACACACATACACACACACATACACACACACACACACACCACACACACACACACACACACACACACACACACACACACATGCACACACACTGTACTGGAATACTCCTCTCCTTAAAATGTATTGATTATTTTGTTTGCAATTTCGGAAGGTTTTGTACAATTCACAGAGATTAGAATTGTTGTTCATAATTTTGTTGTTGCATACTACATGTGGTGGCTGAATAATGCTTATTGTGGTTGAAAATAATTATATAATCTCCATCTCCCTCTTCCTCCACCCCCCACCCTCCGTCTCCCCATCACAAATAAGCCTTATGGTTTCTGTGGATGTTACCATGTTTACTTAGTTACTTAGGAATAAGATTGATGTTACCACTGTTGATTCTGAATCAGCATGCGTAACCGAATCAGCGTTGTTTTAATGCTGAGTTGTCCCTGAAAACATTCTAGCAGGGACTGACATCCCAGGAGGTGGTGGAAACGGGAGACTGTACCTAACGCTACACCGTCTCCACCGGAATGATTCTGCATTAAGGTGGGCGGTGGTGAAGGCCGTTTTAATGTTTCCGTTCATCGTGAGAGGCAGAGTCACAAAGATGGTGCCAGTAAAGAATTTTGAAGTGAAAAGAGCGAGCCAAAGTGGAATCGAGCCAAGGCCTTACTGCTAGGCCAAACCAGCTCATGTGAATCAGCAATCCATTTAGTTTTGTTTTGTAAGGGAAGAAACTCCTTGCTGGTTTGTTACTCGAAGAGTGACGTAGTTATTTCCCCTCCAAAACTGTTGCCGGTACTGTATGGTGGGTTTGCAGCTATGGACCAGTTTAGGTTAGCAAACTTTTTCTTGTATATTTTATTTCCTCGACACATGGTGTGGGAACGAATAGTATTCCCCTTGCACAATGCTCCGTCAGACTGGATGTTGATCAGGAATTACAGGTCTGTCACTTCTTTGCAGGCATAACTGATTAAAAAAAACAAAAAACTACATCATTATTTTCAGTGCCAGTGTGATACAGTTGAAAAAGTCCCACATGAGCATAGCCGTGCATACAGCCAGACATATTTTGTTTTGTTGTTCCGTTTTCTTGGTGGGACTGATTGTAGTTTCTTTGTCACTGTGTCGTGGAGTTTATGTACCTTGTATTTACACACATGCCAGGTGAGTTAGCATAGGCGACTCAGGTCTTTGTTGTTGCGTTTGGGTGACATCATTCGTGTGCTAATTAACTCCCTTGTGTGTCGATTCTTCAGTGTGTCCTAGTTTTGTTTTACATTTGTTGTTACATATTGTCTCTATGCCATCCTCCCCCAACCCCCACCCTTCATAGATCCAATGACGCCAACTTTAAAAACAAAAAAAGGGTCAGTGAAGAAAATTTAATTCTCTCCATCATTATTTGGGTTTGATCCTGGCATGTGTTACAGTTTCCTTCCTTCTTCAAAAGTAACCAAAGAAGTGAATTCAGTGCATGTACATCAACTTCTCTCTCTCCCTCCCTCCCTCCCCCTCTCTCTCTCTCTCTCCCTCCCTCCCTGATATGATATATAAGGTTGCATGGGCATTAAAAACCAATAACTCTCTCTGTCTGTCTGTCTGTCTGTGTCTGTCTCTGTTGCTGTCTCTCTCTGTCTCTGTGTGTGTGTGTGTGTCTCTCTCTCTCCCTGATATGACGTATAAGGCTGACTGGGCATTAAAACCCCATAACTCTCTGTCTCAGTCTGTGTCTGTCTGTCTATCTGTCTGTCTCTCTCTGTGGGTGCTACAGGGTTGCTTCCCCATGTCTACTTGTGCTGCCCCTTCGACCTTGGGTGTTACTTCCGGGGTTTTCCCCCACGAGATCCAAACACGTAAAAGGTTCAAAAGAACGCTTATTTGCGGGGTGATCCACTTTGTCAAGCTACAAAACGACGCTGAAACAACAGTTTCGAATGCTAGCAGCCATTCATGTTTCAGATTAAAAGAAAAGAAATCTTCTCCAAACCAGTCTATTTTCTGCCCACACTCCAACCCCATGCCCTGGTTTCGAGCATCCTTCCTTTGTTAGAGGCTTGAATCTTTTGGTGCTTGGATGTGTTTTTAATCTAAGTGTATTATTATTATTTATTTCTTTTAAATTATATTTATAGTCTAAGAGTATTATTTTGTGTATGTTGTATGTAATCGTTTGCCATTTGAGTGTATTTAGTCACCAGAGATTTTGCAAACATTGCACCTGATCATTTGCCATTTCAGTGTAGTCACCAGAGATTTGTCAAACATTGTACCTAATTGTTTGCCATTTCAGTGTATTTAGTCACCAGAGATTTTTCAAACACAATGCATTGTGGCTCCATTCACATCTCCTATTTGCCTGCTAATCAACCGCAATAAAGTATAAAAATACCCCCCCCCCCCCCCCCACTCCCACCCCCAGAACACACACACACACACATGTGTGCGATTGCATGCGTGTGCCTGTGCACCCCCACCCACCAAAACACACACACATGCATGCATGTATGCATGCGCACAAGCACACATGTTTCTCTGTGTGTGTGTGTGCATGTGCAAGCATGCATGCATGTGTGTGTGCACGCACATACGCATGCACCCACACACACAATAGCAAATGGAGTGGGGTGGAGGAATTTTCCACTTGTTTAATCTTTTTTAGGGGTATCAAAACCTGGATAACTTGATACAGCTAACATGGTTTTGTATATATATATATGACTAGTCTTATTGTTGTTACATACAATGCCCAGATCCTTCTTGCCATTTTGTTTTTGGTTTTTTGCCTGCTCATTTTGTTTATTTTATTGTTACTTTTGTTTGCCACAAGAGAGTTTGTCCATGCCATTTGTTTTTGGATAATAAAATTTGTGTTACCTTTGATTTGTCAAGAGTGTGTGTGTGTGTGTGTGTGTGTGTGTGTGTGTACATGAGTGCATTTGTGCGTGCATGCATTATACACACACACACACACACAAAATTTGTATAATAATAATAATGTACATTTATCATGCGCTCATCAGTGCCCTGAGTTCTCACATGATACATGTTAACCTAAATACAATATTCTATACACACATAGACACATACCAAAACATTTTACATAAGGTAGGATATGGAAACACACACACAGAAACACACACGAACACACAAACACATGCACACACACATGCATGCACACACACACACACACACACAGGCACCCGTTCACACTGAGCATACTGATTGTGCAAAAGTTACAATCAACTTAAAACGGGCAGCAGAGGCTCTAGATGAATGAACACAGTAAGTAACACGGAACAGAAAACATGGCAGCCAGCAGGCCTGTATTTTGGGGAAAAAGAAAAGTTTACCAGTGCATGTGATAGGCTAATTATGTAACACTAACACTACTACACACCCGACATACAAAACAAACAAATACCGCCACCTAAATAAAATAAGTCAAACGCGATTGTCTAGTTTTTCTTCCTGGTCTTCTATTCGGTTTCTTCTCACTTAAAATCAGCAGTGAACAGTTCCAACATTTTCAGTAAAAGAAAATCAAAAACAAGAAACAATTCCCCATCAGCTCCTATCATGTTCCTACTCTATGCCGAGCTTTCGCTCCTGCTACCAAACCATAGCTTCTATTCTGTGTTGAGCCGGAGCATAGTTCAGGAGCTGTGCGAGAGTCGCGGTGGCCGTCCCGGGCTGTCCGTCCTAACAAGCCTTAATTCTGGTTTCCGTAGACGTAAAGAATTATTGAAACATGCTTCGGCATTGGTCTCAGCTTGTCCCTAATACATCAACTGACATCTGAGGACATTAAGCATCGTTTCATCATTTGAGCCAGAGCTTAATTTCCTCTCTCTCTCTCTCTCTCTCTTTTCTCCTGACCTACGGCCCACTATATACTCTCTCGTCGTCGATTCCGAGGCATTAATGTAAAATACCGGTATGACCATTAAATCGGGTGGCCCCATAAGGGTGATCAGGGTTCCAGGCGAGATCAAAAGATCAAGAGATCTTAGAGGAGGGAGGTGGAGCTGGACCCTCAACTTAGCCCAGAAGAGATCATGAGTAGGGAGGTGGAGCTGGGCTAAGAAAGCTGGACTTCCTTTGCTTGAGTTGTCCAAGTTGTTCGTCAACAGCAGTGCAACGGACATTGTCTTTGTGACTCTGGCCAAGCACAGCAGTTGAAACAGCAATTGCGCAGTGCACAAGTCGCTGGGCAATGGCGGGGGACACCGCCCTAACACTTCCATTGTTCTGGCGGCGGTCCACGGTCTCTCCTGTCTTTTTCGGGCGGTTTCCGCGGTCGAGCCTTCACTCTGTCGTCCCCTTCCCACTCTGTCCCCGTCACTAATAGGCCATCTCGCCTCCGTGGACGTAAAGCACCAAGAAAGAAAGAAAAAGGGTGATGATTAGAATAGCTAAAAGGGTACACAGTCCCACAGATGACTCGGCCCAGCCGTACCTGCCTTTGACAACAATATTCCTCCCGTAGATAACAATCATTCCCCCAACCAACGAGGAGTACGAGGATGGTTGTTAAGCGGCGTACGTGGCCCCGTGTGGGTGCTGACTGCCTGGCCTTACCTCCCCTTGATAACAGTCACTCCCCCAATCGACAGAGAGTACGAAGATGGTCGTTAAATCGAGTGGCCCCGAAAGAGCGTCGATTGCAATAATCAGTCAAAGAGTGCACAACACCATTGTGTTACACCCCTCCCATAGCACATGGGAATTTTACACCAAAAATTCTCAAAAACCATTATAAGCTAATATGAGGCTATTCTAACTATCACCCAACAATTGATGTATGGAATTATTACACCTAACTGAGTACGTATAAACCCATCCACCCATCCACAACCGTGAACCACCAATAAATCCATGTGTCTCTTTAAAATAAGTCTCTAAAACAAATGTCTCTGGAACAATCTGAAACAGACGTATCATAAATACTTCTAAGAGGAAGGCGCTGAATAATACATATATGTCTCTATAACATCTGTCTCTAAAAAATAAATTAAAAAAATTGTCTACGAAAATGTCTCTCAAACTGTCACTGGAACTGTTTCTGGAACTCTCTCTGGAACTGTCTCTAGAAAACATATCTGGAACTGTCACTGAAACTATCACTAGAACTGTCTCTAGAAAATATATCTGGAACTGTCACTGGAACTGTCTCTAGAAAATATATCTGGAACTGTCTCTAGAAAATATCAATGAAGCTGTCTCTGGAACTTTCTCTGAAACTATCACTAGAACTGTCTCTAAAAAAAATATCAATGACACTGTCTCTGGAACTTTCTCTGGAACTGTCTCTCGAAAATATATCTGGAACTGTCTCTGGAATTCTCTCAGGAACTGTCTCTGGGGATACAACTGAAACTGTCTCTCAAAAATATATCTGGAACTGTCTCTGGAACTATCACTGGAATTCTCTCGGGAACTGTCTCTGAAACTATCACTGGAACTGTTTCTGGAATTCTCTCGGGAACTGTCTCTGAAACTATCACTGGAACTGTTTCTGGAATTCTGTCTGGAACTGTCTCTAAAAATACATCTGGAACTGTCTCTGGAACATATAATTATCTGGAACTGTGTCTCGAACTTTAACTGAAACTGTTTCCGGAATTCTCTCTGGAACTGTCTCTGGAACTATCTCTGAAACTATCACTGGAAGTGTCTCTAGAAAATATATCTAGAATTGTCTTTAGAAAATATCATTGAAGCTGTCTCTGGAACTTTCTCTGAAACTATCACTGGAAGTGTCTCTAGAAAATATATCTGGAATTGTCTCTAGAAAATATCAATGCAGCTGTCTCTGGAACTTTCTCTGAAACTATCACTGGAAGTGTCTCAGTCTAGAAAATATCAATGCAGCTGTCTCCGGAACTTTCTCTGAAACTATCACCGGTACTGTTTCTGGAATTCTCTCTGGAACAGTCTCTGGAACTATCAGTGGAACTGTCTCTAAAAATACATCTGGAACTGTCTCTGGAACATATATCTGGAACTGTCTCTCGAACTTTAACTGAAACTGTTTCCGGAATTTTCTCTGGAACTGTCTCTGGAACTATCTCTGAAACTAACACTGGAAGTGTCTCTAGAAAATATATCTGGAATTGTCTCTAGAAAATATCAGTGCAGCTGTCTCTGGAACTTTCTCTGAAACTATCATTGGAAGTGTCTCTAGAAAATATATCTGGAATTGTCCCTAGAAACTATCAATGCAGCTGTCTCTGGAACTTTCTCTGAAACTATCACTGGAACTGTTTCTGGAATTCTCTCTGGAACAGTCTCTGGAACTGTCTCTGGAACTATCACTGGAACTGTCTCTAAAAATACATCTGGAACTGTCTCTGGAACATATATCTGGAACTGTCTCTCGAACTTTAACTGAAACTGTTTCCGGAATTCTCTCTAGAACTGTCTCTGGAACTATCTCTGAAACTATCACTGGAAGTGTCTCTAGAAAATATATCTGGAATTGTCTTTAGAAAATATCAATGCAGCTGTCTCTGGAACTATCTCTGAAACTATCACTGGAAGTGTCTCTAGAAAATATATCTGGAATTGTCTTTAGAAAATATCAATGAAGCTGTCTCTGGAACTTTCTCTGAAACTATCACTGGAAGTGTCTCTAGAAAATATATCTGGAATTGTCTTTAGAAAATATCAATGAAGCTGTCTCTGGAACTTTCTCTGAAACTATCACTGGAAGTGTCTCTAGAAAATATATCTGGAATTGTCTTTAGAAAATATCAATGAAGCTGTCTCTGGAACGTCCTCTGGAACTTAACTGGGTGTCGTCCCCCTTGTGCCGGCTGACACAAGAAATCGCGCCCTGACGGTCCCAGCCGACGCCGCAGCCCCCCCCCCCCCCCCCCCCCCCCCTCCCGGAAAGCCGTCGCCGTTGCCGCCTCGATGTTGTAACACGCCTGGCCGACCGAGAGAGAAGCTGGTCATGGAGAGCTGAAGCGGAATCGAACCGAGGTCCCTCTGCTTACCAGCCTAACGCCTTACCGATATTAATCGGCGGGCCAGCACAATCAACTCTGTGAGCCGGTTTGGCCTAGCGGTAAGGCGTTAGGCTGGTAAGCAGAGGGACCTCGGTTCGATTCCGCTTCGGCTCTTTCTCTTCAAAAGTTGTGGTCTGTGGACACTGTCTTGTGACTTCAGTGTGAGACTGTCCCTCACAATTACTGAAACGTTAAAATGGCTCTCACCGCTGCCCATCTTAATGCAGGAGTCATTCTGGTGGTGACAGTGTAGCGATAGGTGTAATAAATTCCTCTCACCCAGTGCGGTTGCCATCTTAGATTCTTCAGTAAACTGTGTATACGTGTGGTCGACAAAAAAGTTAACTATGCCGGCCTACTGTGTTGCCGCGAACTGTAACAATTCGCAGACGACCCCTGGTATAACAATGCACGAGCTCCCGCGCAATCGGCCCGCAGTGAGGCGAAAGTGGATTAAATTTATACAATTCAAACGAGCTGACTTTCTTGCTGCGCCGCATCACGCCCATTTGTGTAGCGAGCACTTCAGTGAGTGCGATTTCAGCATGGGGTTTGCTTCGAAGCTGACACGATGTTCCGGTACTCTTTCAAAATCCTGCCTGACAGGCTCAAACTGATAACCTTGTGGGTCTCTCGGGCAAAGTATCAGTTTCGTCTTCGGAGCTCGAGTTGGCCATTTTGCAGCGACTCCCCAGAGTGACGAAGTAGGCATATGGTCACGTGATTTGGGCGTCATGGCGACGCTTTCGGTACGACAGAAAATGCCTTTTTTCGTGCATTTATAACCCTCAGATCACAGTTTCACCTACATCATCGTTCTCAGCGAGCCGCTTTAACGGAAATCGTGTCAAAATCACCCCTAACCTTGGAGACTTGTCCTTTAACGTCCGAAGAATATTAAACTATAAGGCTTATTAGGGACGGGGAGAAGGGGGGAAGGGGGTATGGGATGACGTCTTTTGGACACCTTCATTAACACGTTTGCTTCATACCGCGATGTGCTCTTTTTCCGCGTTTCATTTTGACGTCATCAACTGTGACAATTAATGTCTTTGGCGTCAGGGATGGGATGTACACCAGGAAGTTCTCATTAGTTTTGCATCCGGAGGAAAATAATGTGGACTGCAATCTTTGTTGTCACCTTTTGGTGAAGTAACGCAGCGCTCTAGGAAGAAAAAAAGGAAGAAAAAACACACCAAAAAACACAACAACAAAATCCGAAGTTTTTTGTTTTTTTTAAATTCACACACACACACACACACACACACACACACACACACACACACACACACACACACATGCACGTACGCACGCACACACACACACGCATGCACGCACGCACGCACGCACACACACACACACATGCACGCACGCCGCACACACACACACACATACACGCACACGCACGCACGCACGCACGCACACACTGACACGCACACACACACACACACACACACGCACACACACCACACACACACACACACACACACACACACTATTATTACTGACTGTGGTCACTGTGAAAGGCCACGCAGCAATGTTGTTTTTGCCAAGTTTATCATTTTACGTTGCTGTATAGTATAATTACTAACTACGCGCCCACGTACGCACGCACGCACGCCGCACACACACACACACACACACACACACACACACACACACACACACACACACACACACACACACACACACACACACACACACACACACACACACACACACACACACCTACAAAGTGCCTGTAGTAATTAAAATGAAACATACATCGAATGCTGACTCTTAACTGAGACTCACTGCGTTAGTTAAACTCACTGCGTTGTACAACTGAACAACCTGATAGAAACCACATCAGGAAGGCGTACGTACTAACTAGTTAGTACGTACGCCTTCCTGATGTGGTTTCTATCAGGTTGTTCAGTTGTACAACGCAGTGAGTTTAACTCCTCTTAGAGAATGGCGCTTTATAAGGACGTTCTATTATTTTTATTATACAATTTCCACGCTTCGGTCGTTCAGACCCGATGAAATAAAGGTTATTTACGCAGCAGGAAACTCATTCAATGGTCATAAAGATGCTGAATGGTGCTAAAAATAAAATATAAAAAAAGGTTTAGGGGTGGGGGAGCGGAAGGGGTATCATTGGCGGGAACTGCCAAAACGTGTTTGTCAAAACACGTCTTTTGTGGCGACAAAAGTATGCTTGTCGCGACAAACATAATTTTGTCGCGACAAACCTTTCGTCGCGACAAGCTTACTTTTGTTGCGACAAAACACGTCTTTTGTCGCGACAAACATAATTTTGTCGCAAGAAAAGTTTTGTCCCGGCGAGCATCCTTTTGTCGCGACAAAAGACGTGTTTTGTCGCGACAAACAAACACGTGTTTGTCGCGACAAAAATGATGCTTGTGGCAACTCCAGACAATATAAAGGGGGAAGGGGGACGGCTGTCAAGAATTGCAATAAAATGGCATGAGATTAAGAGGGCTGAGTTTAGGACACTAAACGTGACAAACACCCAATCCCCTGATAACCACAACGCTTCACCGCAGTGAAAACCGGCCAGGTGCGGGTCACGGGTGAAAGGTCGCAAAAGGGGTTGGTCGCCTGATTGTGTGTCGCCAAAGATCGTATAGCTACACTGCACGCGTAGTTACACGATCTTCGGTGTCACTGCGTGGGGTCAACCCAGGGATCAGACCATGGACCTATATGTAGATACAGGTCCATGGATGAGACTGCGTAACTCACAGATCGGACGTGACTGCCATGGCTGACTTCGGAGCCTTCGTAGGCTATGGCTATGTGTGCGTTTGTCATATGATATCAGTACTCTCCGAGTGTCCAGAGATACGACAGCAAGTAGTGTTAGTCGTCTCTGGCCCGTCCAGATAAATGACAGAGGAGAGGAGAAGTTAGTAATTGCAGTGGTAACTGCAGTGCTGGAGTGACAGTATTTGCAGAGGTAACTGCAGTGCCAGAGTGACAGTAACTGCAGTGCCAGAGTGACAGTAACTGCAGTGCTAGAGCGACAGTATTTGCAGTTACTGTCACGCTGGCACTGCAGTTACTGTCATTCTGGCATTGCAGTCACTGTCACTCTGGCACTGCAGTTACTGTCACTCTGGCACTGCACTGCAGTCACTGTCACTCTAGCACTGCAGTTACTGTCACTCTGGCACTGCAGTCACTGTCACTCTAGCACTAGTTACCACTGCAAATACTGTCACTCTGGCACTGCAGTCACTGTCACTCTGGCACTGCAGTTACTGTCACTCTGGCACTGCAGTCACTGTCACTCTAGCACTGCAGTTACTGTCACTCTGGCACTGCAGTCACTGTCACTCTAGCACTAGTTACCACTGCAAATACTGTCACTCTGGCACTGCAGTTGCTGTCACTCTGGCACTGCAGTCACTGTCACTCTGGCAAATGTAGCACTGCAGTTACTGTCACTCTGGCACTGCAGTTACTGTCACTCTGGCACTGCAGTTGCTGTCACTCTGGCACTGCAGTTACTGTCACTCTGGCACTGCACTGCAGTCACTGTCACTCTAGCACTAGTTACCACTGCAAATACTGTCACTCTGGCACTGCAGTTACTGTCACTCTGGCACTGCAGTTGCTGTCACTCTGGCACTGCAGTTGCTGTCACTCTGGCACTGCAGTTACCACTGCAAATACTGTCACTCTGGCACTGCAGTTACTGTCACTCTGGCACTGCACTGCAGTTACTGTCACTCTGGCACTGCAGTCACTGTCACTCTAGCACTGCAGTCACTGTCACTCTAGCACTGCAGTCACTGTCACTCTAGCACTAGTTACCACTGCAAATACTGTCACTCTGGCACTGCAGTTGCTGTCACTCTGGCACTGCAGTCACTGTCACTCTAGCACTGCAGTCACTGTCACTCTAGCACTAGTTACCACTGCAAATACTGTCACTCTGGCACTGCAGTTACTGTCACTCTGGCACTGCAGTTACTGTCACTCTGGCACTGCACTGCAGTCACTGTCACTCTAGCACTGCAGTTACTGTCACTCTGGCACTGCAGTCACTGTCACTCTAGCACTAGTTACCACTGCAAATACTGTCACTCTGGCACTGCAGTTACTGTCACTCTGGCACTGCAGTTACTGTCACTCTGGCACTGCAGTCACTGTCACTCTGGCACTGCAGTTACCACTGCAAATACTGTTACTCTGGCACTGCAGTTACTGTCATTCTGGCACTGCAGTTACTGTCACTCTGGCACTGCAGTCACTGTCACTCTGGCACTGCAGTTACCACTGCAAATACTGTTACTCTGGCACTGCAGTTACTGTCACTCTGGCACTGCAGTCACTGTCACTCTGGCACTGCAGTTACTGTCACTCTGGCACGCAGTTACTGTCACTCTGGCACTGCAGTACATGACTGTCACTCTGGCACTGCAGTTCTGTCACTCTGCACTGCAGGGGTGCGAGAGGGGGGGGAAGAAGCAAAGTACCGTAAATGCGTACATCGATATTAAAGCATTTCACACACACTGAAATAATCACAAGTCCTATAAAATAATGCATATATTAATATCAACATGACCATCATAAAAGCACAAGTACCGTCATGACAATCAGAAAAGCACAAAAATAATACTGTAAAATAAATACATCAACACTAAAAACATTTCACACACAGCCACCTATTGTACGATTAGTAGACACACATCGACACCCATATGACAATATCTCACACTATACAAAGTAGTAAGGTTTATGTATTTGCCTGTGTCATTAAAATGTACACAGGGATTTGTCTAGGTGACGCACACACGCACGGACGCACGCTGTGACTACTCACGCGCAAAAAAATGCAGCTTCAGTTTATGGTAATCCAAACCTGTAATACTTAAATAATAATAATAATAATAATAAGATAACTTTTGTATAGCGCTATTCTCTGGTGTACCCAAACTCACTGCGCTTTACATTCTCCAACATTTTCTAAGTTTCACAAACATAATACATATAATTATGACAACTAACAATGTATAATATACAAGTACATGTGCCATATGAAAAACAGCAATATATAAATACTTGAAATACTTGATATTATTATTATCATCATTATTATCAACAGCAATATATAAATACTTGAAATACTTGATATTATTATTATCATCATTATTACTATTATTATTAATTATTACTGTTATTACTTCGCTCAGTTAAATAAGCCAGCTTTCCGAGATTCGTGGAACAACAACAACAACAACAACAACAACAACAACAAACGATTGTTAGCGTGCATTTGTGTTATTTTAGTCATTCTTTTTTTAATTGTATTATTTTTCTTCATCTCGCGGCTAATTTTGCCTCCCAAAATGACCAATCATAGTGAACTAAAAACCGATTTAAACCCAAGAGACCACACCTTTTCTCTTAGACGTGCGTTTGTTTTCCTAGAACGCTGCAATACGTCATCAAAACTTCACTCTACCGAGATAAAGAGTGGGATGTGGGATGTTTTAGGGATGTGTGTGATTACAATAAGGACCCGAATCGCCTACGCTAACTCTCAGCTGCCAAAGTATATACCTCCTTGTATTTACCCAAATGCCAAGGGAAGCCATCGAAGGCGAATTTCAACCTCCCAGGTCCATTCATCCTCTCCCTACCTTTCAAGTTTTGTCTATCACAGTTTATCGTAAGTAAGCAAAGGTCGTGCTTAGCGTCCACAAACACCATGAGGCTTATTAGGGACGGGGAGAAGGAGGGAAGGGGGTATGGGAGGTGGGGAAAGAGGGAGATTATAATATACCTATTGTTACACTGTCACCACCAGAACGACTCCTGCATTAAGATTGGCTGCGATGAGAGCCATTCATTGATTGTGAGGGACAAAGTCACAAGACAGTGTCCACAGACCTCAACTTTTGAAGATAAAAGGACAGCCGACGCGGAATCGAACCGAGGTCCCTCTGCTTACCAGCCTAAGGCCTTACCGCTAGGCCAAACCTGCTCACAGAGTTTATCGTGCTGGCCCGCTGATAAAAAAAAGGCTATCTCGGTCACCGTGCTCTTCATCACAACCCATTGATGTTTTTCTCTGCGCTGAGTGTGCGCTGAATATGAATGGACCCCAAAACCAGTGAGTCTGTGTGTTGTAACGGTGAGTCAAACACCGCTGTTGGCTGCAGTTGGTTCGGTTCAGTTCAGTTCAAGATGGTGTCTATGCGTTCGGAAAAGCCCATATATGCGCTCCACCCCGTCTCTCAGAAGTTTCCCCAGCGTCGCCTTTGAAACGGTTCCAATGTTCGTCTGACTGACGATGGCCCTCTCTCGTCCTCTCGAGGAAGATCGTCTAGCGCTTCCTCTTTCCACGCCTCTCTCCTCCAGGCGATCGATGGTGAGATGTCCTTGGCTTTGTTCCCTCAGGTAGCGTCTATGGTTGCAGTCGGGTGAAATGTAAATATTAAGATGTGCTCGCTGTTGACCGTTTGTCACTTGATTGGGATGTGGTCCACCTTTTCCCTGTGAAAGGATGACGTGTTTTGAACAGGTGAAAAATAATTTTGAATGCGCCATTCGCCCTGAAGTGACACTAAGCGGTTAACAGGACGGTAAAATCAAAACGTTAGCTAACTAACCGTAGGCGACTCGGATCTGTGTTGTTGCGTTTGGAGCTGTGGTCCTTGTGAAA
>JABMCL010000432.1:180000-182500 GCA_018857735.1 Alviniconcha marisindica
ACACACACAACACACACACACACACACACACAAACGCACGCACGCACAAGCACGACGCACCGCACACGCACCACCCCACACACACGCACAGCACACACACACACACACACACACACACGTAACCGTTTGTTGTGATTGATGCTGTTTCCACACAAAAAAACAAAAAGATTCAGGGCAGAGGTCAACTCACGTACGTTTATTGTATTATTAATTTCCTTTGAGATAAATTATGAATTTAGACTACATATTGTTTAAATTGATTATTAATTTCCGAAAAATAAATTTTAAAATTTTGACTATGCTATTCAATTGACATTTAAAATTATAGGGGCCAACAGGGTAATAAATTTAAAGGTTAAATTAATTTAAAAAAACTAAGGCGGAGATAAGTAATAAACTAAGTGCTAAATAAGTAATAAACTAAGTGATAAATAAGTAATAAACTAAGTGTTAAATAAGTAATAAACTAAGTGCTAAATAAGTAGTAAACTAAGTGCTAAATAAGTAATAAACTAAGCGCTAAATAAGTAAAACAGACAGCCTGTATTACAATACATGCGAACATTTTCAGTCCATACCTCTCGATCACATGCATGCACACCATCCACAGCTGTCAAAATACATCCTGGCAGTAGTCAACCACCAATCCAACCACATGTCAACCCACGCAACATCCCCAGACTCCTTCATTTCAATTTATCCGTAAACGCAACCTTCGCTGACCACAACCCACAACCTACGGAACACCGCCGATCAACGGCTAGCTATTTTGTTGTTCATTTGTTTTTCCTTATAATAAACCATTCAGCAAAGAACAGCAGCAAGTTTACTACGTCCTCAAACCAATAGATATTATAACTGTACGTACTTACCCTGTGTGTGGAACACGGGTTTTTCCTTTTGAACTAATTTGAAAGCAAATTTCTCTACACAGAGACAATAAAGTTGTATTTTGTTTTTGGAGAGCGAAAAAAAAAAGACTGCTTGCCTGTGACGGTTAGCTAATTTTTCCTCCCCCCCCCCCCCCAAGCTGATCTCTGACATACAACTTTTACCTCATAAAATTATGACGTCACGTCAATGATGACGCGATGTATTACTTTCTACTATTTACTTATAATAAATTACTAATGTTGCAATGCCGGCGCGTGCAGGCCTACATGACAATCAGCTGCTACTCTATTCTCTTATTACCTGTTAAAAATCTTTCTCTCTCATGCCCACAAACACAAACATGCACACACACACACACACACATACACAATCTGTGATCAAAACAGCCGGCCACACACACATATACACACACACACGCACGCACGCACGCACGCACATACACGCGCGCGAGCACGCACGCACGCCGCACGCACGCACGCACGCTCACACAATACCTTTCTTTCAGTGAGTCTTTTTCAGACCCTTTCGCTTCAGTATAACACATACCTGTAACCATTTGTCTGGAACAATTTGCCTCAAAAACTCCGCCACTCTGATTCAACCTCCTCTTTCAAAGCCGCCCTCAAGACGCACCTGTTTCATAATTATTTCTAAACTGTTTTTCACAGACCTGCCCATCCCCTTGTCCGACACTGTGTGTGTGTGTGTGTGTGTGTGTGGTGTGGTGGTTAGTGTTATTGTAAAGCGCCCGGTGCTGCCACCTAGTGTGGCAGATGGGCGCTCTAGAAATCCTCTTTATTATTATTATTATTATTATTATTATTATTATTATTATTATTATTATTATTATTATATCGTGCACACCATTATTACCGTTATCCTGACACTCGGCTAAAGCACTGAAGCGTTGATCAGCGAAAGAGAGTCACTCATGGTTCAGGAGCTGTGTGAGAGTCGAGGTGGACGTCCTGGACTGTCCGTCCTAACGAGCCTTCTGGTTTCCGTGGACGTAAAGATTTATTGCACCGTGCTTCGGCATTGGTCACAACTTGTCCCTAATAATATGTCAGCTGACATCTGAGGACATAAAGCGTCACTTCATCATCATCAGCGAAAGAGGATTTGCCCATAAGCGCTATAGCTCCAAATCGCCATCGTGTCGAGAATAATGCGCACACAAAGCTCGAGTTCAGTGGGATCAGCGGGTGGAGCGCCAAATCATTGAAGCACAGATCGAGTCTGTGTGTGTGTGTGTGTGTGTGTGTGTGTGTGTGTGTGGTGTGTGTGTGTGTGTGTGTGTGTGTGTGTGTGTGTGTGTGTGTGGTGGTGCGTGGTGCGTGCGTGCGTGCGTGCGTGCGTGCGGTGTCGTGCTGTGCGTTGCGTCTGTCGTGCGTGGTGTGTGTGTGTGCGTGCGTGCGTGCGTGCTGGCGCGTGGTGGTGTGTGTGTGTGTGTGCGCGCGCGTGCGTGCGTGCGTGTGCGTGTGTGTGTGTGTGTGTGTGTGTGTGTGTGTGTGTGTGTGTGTGTGTTTGAACCTTTGTTGGTGTCTACATTATGCGTTAGCTTTTGTTAAATTGTAGATAACATTTCCCATCTAGGTGTACACTC
>JABMCL010000432.1:200000-207500 GCA_018857735.1 Alviniconcha marisindica
CACACACACACACACAACACACACACACACACACACACACACACACACACACAACACACACTCACACAACATCACACACCAGCAGCAACAACAACCAACAACACAACAAACAAACAAACCAACAACACACAACAACACAACAACAACAACAACAACGACAACAACAACAACAACAACAACAACAACACAACAACACACACACACACACACACACACACACACACACACACACACACACACACACACACACGCACACACACACACACACACACCACACGCACACACACACGCACGCACGCACGCACGCACGCACGCACTCCAACAGCAACAACAACCAACCAACCAACCTACCAAACAAACAAAACAACACGCATCATTAACACGCATCATTAACAACACGCATCATTAACAACAGCATCATTAACAACACCAACAACAAAGACACCTGTGCTATTCACTATTGAACAGTGATATTATTCCCACTTTTGTTTGAACTGTGTGCAGTGTTTTTATCCGAGTACTGGAGCCGCTTTAGACAAAGCAACCAGCGGTGGCGGTTCACTGACGTCAGTCCACCTGACGTCACCGAGTGGTGGCAGGCAGCAGCGATGATTGACTGGTGTGTAAGGATACTTAAAGTACCACCTCACCTATTTTATGATGCTATGACTGTTTCACTGTGGAGGACAGAGAAAGCAGCCGATATACTGAAGTGTTCTCTGTCTCTGTCTCTGTTTCTCTCCCCCCCCCCTCCCCCTCCCCCCTCTCTCTTTGTTTGTTTCTGTCTGTCTGTCTCCGTTTTTCTTTGTCTCTCTGTGTGTTTGTGTCTGTCTGTGTCTGTCTCTTTCTGTCAGTCTGTCAGTCTGTCTGTCCGTCTGTCCGTCTGTCCGTCTGTCTGTCTGTCTGTCTGTCCGTCCGTCCGTCCGTCTGTCTGTCTGTCCGTCCGTCCGTCCGTCCGTCTGTCCGTCTGTCCGTCCGTCCGTCCGTCCGTCCTCCGTCCGTCTGTCTGTCTGTCTGTCTGTCTGTCTGTCTGTCTGTCTGTCTGTCTGTCTGTCTCTCTGTCTCTCTCTCTCTCTCTCTCTCTCTCTCTCTCTCTCTCTCTCTCTCTCTCTATTTGTCTATGGCCTTCTGTCATTATATTTGACTGTGAATGTCTTGGTTATTAGTAGTACTGTAGAAACGGCAGATATGTGAGTCGGCCTTTGTGCTAATTTCTTCACCGTTGAGAAATAAAGTTCAGTCAATCAATCAATCGGTCTCTCGGAGCGCAGGGACATGGGTAGGCTCTCACCTGGCTGACGTTAAGGTCTGTACCAGGTACATCGAGTCCCCCGTGACGATGAAGTGTCAACGTCATCAGGCCGTGGGCAACTGGCACGTGTGCATGGACCCTCCTTACACCGTGCGACCCCCCTGTCTCGTCTACTCCTTCGGGTAAGCTGTCTACTCTTTTGGGAAGCCGTCTAGTCCTTCGGGTAAGCTGTCTACTCCTTCGGGTAAGCTGTCTGCTCCTTTGGGTAAGCTGTCTACTCTTTTGGGAAGCCGTCTAGTCCTTGGGTAAGCTGTCTACTCCTTCGGGTAAATTGTCTATTCCTTCGGGTAAACTGTCTACTCCTTCGGGTAAGCTGTCTGTCTACTCTTTTGGGAAGCCGTCTAGTCCTTGGGTAAGCTGTCTACTCCTTTGAGTAACCTGTATGCTCATTTGGGTAAGATGTCTACGCTTTTGGGTAAGATGTCTAATCCCTTGGTTAAGCTGCCTGCTCCTTTGGGTAAACTGTATACTCCTTTTGGTAAGATTATATTCCTTTAGGCCGGGTAAGATGTTTACTCCTTTCGTGCAGCTGTCTACTCCTTTGGGTAAACTGTATACTGTATACTCTTTGGGTAAGCTGTCTACTCCTTTTGGGCAAGCTGTCTACTCCTTTTGGGCAAGCTGTCTAGTCCTTTTGGTAAACTGTATACTCTTTGGGTAAGCTGTCTACTCCTTTTGGGTAAGCTGTCTACTCCTTTTGGTAAACTGTAAACTCTTTGGGCAAGCTGTCTACTCCTTTTGGGCAAGCTGTCTGGTCCTTTTGGTAAACTGTATACTCTTTGGGCAAGCTGTCTACTCCTTTTGGGCAAGCTGTCTAGTCCTTTTGGTAATCTGTCCACTCCCTCAGGTAAGCTGTCTGCTCCTTTTTGGTAAGCTGTATACTACTTTTGGTAGGCTATGTACTCCTTTGGGTAAGCTGTCTGCTTCTTTGGGGAAGCTGTCTACTCCTTTGGGTAAACTTTCTATTCCTTCGGGTAAGCAATCTACTCCTTTGGGTAAGCTGTCTGCTCCTTTGGGTAAGATGTCTATTCTTTTGGGTACATTTTCTACTCCTTCGGGTAAGCGGTCTGCTCCTTTGGGTAAGATGTCTATTCTTTTGGGTACAATTTATGATCCTTTGGATAAGTGGGCAGTGGAAAGCTTTAACCCCTTCACTGCCGCAGCCTGTAAATTTTCCGTGCTGAACGATACACGCACGCGCCCAATTAGACAGTATATTTTCCGGCCCATTCACTTTCAGTGCTATGCGTTTGGGGTAAGATGTCTATTCTTTTGGGTAAATTTTCTACTCCTTTGGGTAAGCTGCTCTCTGCTCCTCTGGGTAAGATGTCTATTTTGGGGGGTAAACCTTCTACTTCTTTGGGTAAGCTACTTCTTTGCGTAAACTTTCTATTCCTTCGGGCAAGCAGTCTACTCCTTTGGGTAATCTGTCTACTCCTTTGGGTAAGCTGTCTACTCCTTTGGGTAAGCTGTCTACTCCTTTGGGTAAACTTCTACTCCTTCGGGTAAATTGTATACTCCTTTGGGTAATCGTTCTATTCCTTTGGGTAAACTTTCTGCTCCTTCGGGTAAGCTGTCTATACTACTTTGGGTAAGCTGTCTACTTCTTTGGGTAAACTGTCTACTTCGGGTAAGCCGTCTACTAATTTGGGTAAAATTTCTATTCCTATCGTTAATTTCTGTCTACTCCTGCAGTCAGGTCGTCTACTCCTTTAGGTAAGCTGTCTACTCCTTTAGGTAAACTGTCTACTCCTTCGGGTAAACTTTCTACTCCTATGGTTAATTTATGTCTACTCCTGTAGTCAGGTCGTTTACTCCTTTGGGTAAGCTGTCTGCTCCTTTGGGTAAACTGTCTACTCCTTTGGGTAAAGTTTCTATTCCTTCGGGTAAGCTTTCTACTCCTTTGGGTAAACTACTCCTATGGTTAATTTCTGTCTACTCCTGCGGTCAGGTCGTTTACTCCTTTAGGTAAGCTGTCTACTCCTTTAGGTAAACTGTCTACTCCTTCGGGTAAACTTTCTACTCCTTCGGGTAAGCTGTCTACTCCTTTGGGTAAACTTTCTACTCCTATGGTTAATTTCTGTCTACTCCTGTAGTCAGGTCGTCTACTCCTTTAGGTAAACTGTCTACTCCTTTAGGTAAACTGTCTACTCCTTCGGGTAAACTTTCTACTCCTTCGGGTAAGCTGTCTACTCCTTTGGGTAAACTTTCTACTCCTATGGTTAATTTCTGTCTACTCCTGTAGTCAGGTCGTTTACTCCTTTGGGTAAGCTGTGTGCTCCTTTGGGTAAACTGTCTACTTCTTTGGGTAAAGTTTCTATTCCTTCGGGTAAGCTTTCTACTCCTTTGGGTAAACTACTCCTATGGTTAATTTATGTCTACTCCTGTAGTCAGGCCGTTTACTCCTTTGGGTAAGCTGTCTACTCCTTTGGGTAAGCTGTGTGCTCCTTTGGGTAAGCTGTCTACTCCTTTGGGTAAGCTGCGTGCTCCTTTGGATAGGTTGTCTTTTCCTTCGAGTAAACGTCTACTTTGGTAGACTTATAATGTTAATTAGTACCATAGTTCTTTCTCTCTCTCTCTCTCTCTCTCTCTCTCTCTCTCTCTCTCTCTCTCTCTCTCTCTCTCTCTCTCTCTCTCTCTCTCTCTCTCTCTCTCTCTCTTTTGGCGTGCTTAGTGTACAATGTGAGATATCGAGATTACACCTAGAGCTTTTTTTTGTAGTAGTAGTAGTAGTAGTAGTGGTAGTGGTAGTAGTGGTAGTGGTGGTAGTGGTAGTGGTAGTAGTGGTAGTGGTAGTAGTGGTAGTAGTAGTAGTAGTAGTAGTAGTAGTAGTAGTAGTAGTAGTAGTGGTAGTGGTAGTGGTAGTAGTGGTAATGGTAGTGGTGGTAGTAGTAGTAGTAGTGGTGGTAGTAGTGGTAGTAGTAGTAGTAGTAGTAGTAGTAGTTATTGTTGTTGCCTAACCTGTGGTAACCTGTCTTTTTCTTCGTCGTTTTCAGCATCGGCTTTGATTTTTCTTTTGACGACGCCATGGGAAAGCTGGGATGTGAGGTCCACTCCTTTGACCCCAGGTACCGTATGGATAGCATCTACCTGACAAAGACTCCTCCCTGTGTCTTGTTGCGTGTTGTGTTTTATTACTGTCAAAACCCAGCACATGGATAGCATCCACTTGACAAAGACTCCTCCCTGTGTCTTGTTGCGTGTTGTGTTTTAATACTGTCAAAACCCAGCACATGGATAGCATCCACTTGACAAAGACTCCTCCCTGTGTCTTGTTGCGTGTTGTGTTTTAATACTGTAAAATCCAGCACGTGGATAGCATCCACTTGAAAAGACTCCTCCCTGTGTCTTGTTGCGTGTTGTGTTTTAATACTGTCAAAACTAGCACGCTCACCACTGCCACCACCTTCATATTCATCATCGCCGCCGCCACCATCTCTTCCACCACCATCATCATCATCGTTACCACCACCGATGGCATGCACTACCACCGCCGCCATTGTCAACACTACTACTACCACCGTCATCACCATCACCGCCACCATTACCATTATTATCAGTACCATCAGCAGCAGCAGCACCACCACCACCGTCATTACCATCACCCCCACCGCTACCATTATCATCAGTACCATCATCACCACCACCACCGTCATCACCACCACCCCCACCACTACCATTATCATCACCACCATCAGCACCACTACCCTCACCATCACCATCACCCCCGCCACTACCATTATCATCACCACCATCAGCACTACTACCCTCGCCATCACCATCACCCCCGCCACTACCATTATCATCACCACCATCAGCACCACTACCCTCGCCATCACCATCACCCCTACCACTACCATTATCATCAGCACCACAACAACCCTCGTCATCAACATCACCCCCACCACTACCATTATCATCAGCACCACAACAACCCTCGTCATCAACATCACCCCCACCACTACCATTATCATCAGCACCATCATCAGCAGTAGCACCACCACCACCGTCATCACCATCACCACTACCACTACCATTATCATCAGTACCATCATCAGCATCAATACCACCACCACCGTCATCACCATCACCCCCACCACTACCATTATCACCAGTACCATCATCAGCACCACCACCACCGTCATCATCATCACCCCAACCACTACCATTATCATCAGCACCACCACCACCACCCCCCCCTCATCATCACCATCACCCCCACCACTACCATTATCATCACCACCATCAGCACCACCACCACCGTCATCTCCATCACCCCCACCACTACCATTATCATCACCACCATCAGCACCCCTACCCTCGCCATCACCATCACCCCCACCAACACCGTCATGAACATCACCCCCACCACTACCATTATCATCAGCAACATCATCACCACCACCACCACCAGCAACACCACCGTCATCACCATCACCCCCACCACTACCATTATCACCACCACCATCAGCACCACTACCCTCGCCATCACCATCACCCCAACCACTACCATTATCATCAGCACCACCACCACCCTCGTCATCACCATCACCCCCACCACTACCATTATCATCAGCACCATCAGCACCACCACTACCACCACCACCACCGTCATCTCCATCACCCCCACCACTACCATTATCATCACCACCATCAGCACCCCTACCCTCGCCATCACCATCACCCCCACCAACACCGTCATGAACATCACCCCCACCACTACCATTATCATCAGCAACATCATCACCACCACCACCACCAGCAACACCACCGTCATCACCATCACCCCCACCACTACCATTATCACCACCACCATCAGCACCACTACCCTCGCCATCACCATCACCCCAACCACTACCATTATCATCAGCACCACCACCACCTTCGTCATCACCATCACCCCCACCACTACCATTATCATCAGCACCATCAGCACCACCACTACCACCACCACCACCGTCATCACCATCACCCCACCACCACCATTATCATCAGCACCACCACCAACACCGTCATCAACATCACCACCACCCCCACCACTACCATTATCATCAGCACCATCAGCACCACCACCACCGTCATCTCCATCACCCCCACCACTACCATTATCATCAGTACCATCATCACCACCACCACCACCACCACCCTCGTCATCACCATCACTCCACCACTACCATTATCATCAGCAGCACCACCAACACCGTCATGAACATCACCCCCACCACTACCATTATCATCAGCAACATTATCACCACCACCACCAGCAACACCACCACCGCTACCATTATCACAACCACCATCAGCACCACTACCCTCGCCATCACCATCACCCCCACCACTACCATTATCATCAGCACCACAACCACCCTCGTCATCACCATCACCCTCACCACTACCATTATCATCAGCACCATCACCACCACCACCATCATCACCACCACCCTCGTCATCACCATCACCCCCACCACTACCATTATCATCAGCACCATCATCGCCACCACCATGCGATCAACACGTGCCCGTCTGTCGCCCACAGCATGAATTTGGAGGACCACAGACGAAACGACAACGTCACCTTCCACAACCTGGGGATCAGCGGTTCCAACGACGACAACTTCACCGCCAGGCACGACATGTACGTCAAAGAGAAGCAGGTCTGGAAGATGCGAACCCTGGACGCCATCATGAGAGACCTCGGCCACACAAAGGTGAGTTTGTTGTTTTGATTTCGTAGCTGCTACCATCACCACCACTACTACTACTACTGCTGCTGCTACTACTACTACTATTGCTACCGCGACTACTACTACTACTGCTGTTACTGCTGCTGCTACTACTACTGTTGCTGCTGCTGCTGCTGCTGCTACTACTACTATTGCTGCTGCTACTGCTGCTACTACTACTATTGCTACTACTACTACTAGTACTGCTGCTGCTACTACTACTATTGCTGCTGCTGCTGCTGCTACTACTACTATTGCTACTACTACTAGTACTGCTGCTACTACTACTTCTGCTACTACTACTTCTGCTACTACTACTATTGCTGCTGCTACTGCTGCTACCACTACTATTGCTACTACTACTACTAGTACTGCTGCTGCTGCTACTACTACTACTGCTGCTGCTGCTGCTGCTGCTACTACTACTACTACTACTACTACTACTACTACTACTACTACTACTAG
>JABMCL010000432.1:210000-212500 GCA_018857735.1 Alviniconcha marisindica
GTCTCCACCTAGTTTTCATTCACCCCCCCCCCTCTCTCTCTCTCCCCCAGTTTTCATTCACCTCTCTCTCTCTCTCTCTTTCTCTTTCTCTCTCAATCTCTCTCTCTTTCTCTCTCTCTCTCTCTCTCTCTCTCTCTCTCTCTCTCTCTCTCTCTCTCTCTCTCTCTCTCTATTTCCTCTCTCTTTCTCTCTCTATTTCCTCTCTCTATTTCTCTCTCTATTTCCTCTCTCTCTTTCTCTCTCTCTCTCTCTATTTCCTCTCTCTCTCCGCCCAGTTTTCATTCACCTCTCTCTGTGTCTGTTTCGTCTCTCTCTCTCTCTCTCTCTCTCTCTCTCTCTCTCTCTCTCTCTCTCTCTCTGTCTCTGTCTGTCTGTCTGTCTGTCTGTCTGTCTGTCTGTCTGTCTGTCTCTCTCTCTCTCTCTCTTTCGTCTCTCTCTCTCTTCTCTCTTTTCTTTTCCCCCTCTTCCCAATGCTGCCTTATTTACTGGTTGTATGCTAATAATGTATGCATGTGTACATCTGGCGCTGTGAACACGCTATGTTTTGTGGGAAATAATGCCTGTAATTTGATATCTACTCATCAGTAGCTTAGCAAGGACTAGTTGTTAGACAGGTTTTTGACTGAACCTAAACTACAGTCCTTGTAAAATAAAGTTTTCGAGCTCGAGTTCTCTCCCCCCCCCCCCCCCGCCCCTCACTCTTCTATCTCTCTGTCTCCTTCCCCTCTCCCCCCCCCTCCTCTCAGTATCTGTTTCTCCCTGTCTCCCTCCCTCCCCCCCTCTCTCTCTCTCCTTCCCATCGCTCCCTCTCTTACCCTCCTTTTTCTCACTCTCTTCTTTCCTAGTAGGTCACACGCACTTCTGAAGCCTGACTGATTGCATAGATGTCTCACAAGTGTGGCAAGAGTCCATTGCGAAAATTCTCAAAAAGAAAAAAAGAGAAGAAAAGTGACTAAAACTTTGATCAAAGTTTGTCTACCTTCGCGTGTGCTGCAATTGTCTCCCCTGATATGTTTATTTAGACGCTTTCCGCTTGGGGCGATCTACAGGTTTTCGCGCGCGCGTGCGTGCGTGCGTGCGTGCGTGCGTGCGTGCGTGCGTGCGTGCGTGCGTGCGTGCGTGCGTGCGTGCGTGTGTGTGTGTGTGTGTGTGTGTGTTGTGTGTGTGTGTGTGTGTGTGTGTCTGTAGGGGTGTCCACAGGGTAACCGACTTGTCTGTAGGGGTGTCCACAGGGTAACCGACTTGGAAAAATTTCCAGTTCGAATCTCCAAGATGAAGCTCCGACGCCATTGCCAGTAGTTGGGCCTTTGTTTATTTCCCCTTTGTTATTTCATCTTTCTCGAGTCTTGTTAGGTGCGTGGCGTTTCGGTCTTTTTCGTTGTGTTTACTCTAGCTTTCACAACAGGCTAGACCTCATCAGGGAGCCTGCCTTTTATTGGGTGTTTTATTTTAGTTTCCCAATTTATCCTTGTTTCTTTCATCATTCGTGGCGATGCACAAGGTTTGTTCGTTCTAGTTCAATAGACAAGCGATTTCGTGGCCCACCTGGGTTAGGGTTTGGGGTTGGGCTAGTTGCCGCTTCTTTTCAGTCATTGTTTTTTCTCTTTATTCATTGTTTTTTCTCTTTGCTTGCTCTTTGGCTTCTCGAGTTATATCGTTCATTTACGATGTGCAAGTGAGGGGGGTGGTCTCGATGTTTAACGAGACCGCTCATTCTGTCTTTGTTCGTGAGCGTCTTTTGCCCTGCCGTGTTGCTGTCGGCTCAATGGGTTGTATCGTGTACACGGATTACGTGTATCCAGCCTTTGACCCGCTTCTCGCTGACATTTCTTGCCTCCTCTTGCTTTTTAGAAAGTGGGTTTTATTGTTTTGTTTGTTGTTCCTTTTTTCTTTTCTTTCCCACCATGTGTTCTTTCTTTTTTATTGGCCATTTCGTACCTGCTTGATAGCTTGCTTGGTTAGGGCAGCCCTTTTGCGTTTGTCTTTTTGTCTGCATTTGTTCATATCCCGATGCTTTGTGATCGGTAGTTCTGATTAGCGATTTGCTTTATCACAATATCAGTCTGCAGCCTTTGTTTTTCAGCTGGAAGCCGGGTTAGTGAGTTAGTTATGGTTAGTTTGGCTTTCCATCTGTTTGTCGTTGGCCCAGGTATTTTTGCTCTGTGCTCTGTGGCTTTGACTGTATTCGTCCCTTCTTTTGTTGCAGACAGTAGTCTGTAAGACTTGTGATTTGATGGTGTGTTTTTCCACCTTATGCTTGCAGGTAGGCCACCGTTTGGTTTTTGAGGTGGTTTCTTGAGGTGGTTTCAGCTGTTTTTTCTTCTTTTTCCCCTTTCATTTGGTGTCAGCTGTTTGCTTGCCTGATTAGGGCAGCCATTTTTCGTTTGCTTGCCTGATTAGGGCAGCCATTTTTCGTTTGCTTGCCTGATTAGGGCAGCCTTTTTCTTTGCCACCATCATTGTGGTTTGGTCTTTCTTCTTTGCCATAGGCATTTGTGGCC
>JABMCL010000432.1:247500-255000 GCA_018857735.1 Alviniconcha marisindica
TTGTTTTTAGTTGCTGTGTTTTTGTTTTTTGTTTTTTTGTTTTTTTTTGGGGGGAGGGTGTTTGTTTGTTTGGTTGTTTGTGGTTGTTTGTTGTAAATAATGCCCGTCATAATCTGGTTTCTACCCCATATCCATTTCGTTTCTTCAGTACCTACACCCAAAATTCCGTATATAATTTGTTTGGTAATTGTTCCAATATTTAGTTTTGCACTGAGAGTTCCCCGCCTGGTAATTGTTCCAATCTTTAGTTTTGCACTGAGAGTTCCCCGCCTGGTAATGGTTCCAATCTTTAGCTTTGCACTGAGAGTTCCCCGCCTGGTAATTGTTCCAATCTTTAGTTTTGCGCTGAGAGTTCCCCGCCTGGTAATGGTTCCAATCTTTAGCTTTGCACTGAGAGTTCCCCGCCTGGTAATTGTTCCAATCTTTAGTTTTGCGCTGAGAGTTCCCCGCCTGGTAATTGTTCCAATCTTTAGTTTTGCGCTGAGAGTTCCCCGCCTGGTAATTGTTCCAATCTTTAGTTTTGCACTGACATTTCCCCGCCTGGTAACTGTTCCAATCTTTAGCTTTACGCTGAGAGTTCCCCGCCTGGTAATTGTTCCAATCTTTAGTTTTGCACTGAGAGTTCCCCGCCTGGTAATTGTTCCAATCTTTAGTTTTGCACTGAGAGTTCCCCGCCTGGTAATTGTTCCAATCTTTAGTTTTGCACTGAGAGTTCCCCGCCTGGTAATTGTTCCAATCTTTAGTTTTGCACTGAGAGTTCCCCGCCTGGTAATTGTTCCAATCTTTAGTTTTGCACTGAGAGTTCCCCGCCTGGTAATTGTTCCAATCTTTAGTTTTGCACTGAGAGTTCCCCGCCTGGTAATTGTTCCAATCTTTAGTTTTGCACTGACATTTCCTCGCCCCGTCTCCGAGGAAGCTTCCCCAAAAACCTGGACCCCCCCCCCCCCACCCCCACCCCCCACCCCCCACCCTTCCCCTTTCTTATCTCATTGTCATTAACATCCTCAAAAATTTATAAAGGTTCTGGAGGAGACTGTTTTTATTTAGTAGTAGCAACAGCAGTAGTAGTAGTTGTTGTAGTGGCGGCAGTTGTAGCAATAGCAGCATAGGAGTAGTAGTAGTAGTAGCAGACGGAGGAGTATGAGGAATAGTAGTAGTAGTAGTAGTAGTAGTAGTAGTAGTAGTAGTAGTAGCAGTAGTTTCAGTTAGTAGTAGTAGTAGTAGTAGTAGTAGTAGTAGTAGTAGTAGCAGTAGTAGTAGTAGCAGTCGTAGCAATTGTAGTAGTAGTAGTAGTAGCAGTAGTAGCAATTGTAGTAGTAGTAGTAGTAGCAGTAGTAGCAATTGTAGTAGTAGTAGTAGTAGTAGCAGTAGTAGCAATTGTAGTAGTAGCAGTAGTAGCAATTGTAGTAGTAGCAGTAGTAGCAATTGTAGTAGTAGTAGTAGTAGTAGTAGCAGTAGTAGCAATTGTAGTAGTAGTAGTAGTAGTAGTAGCAGTAACTGTAGCAGTAGTGGTAAACAGTATCAGTAGTAAGTAAGTAAGTGAACATGGTGCTTAACGTCCACAGAAACCATAAGGCTTATTAGGGACGATGAGAAGGGGAGGAAGGGGGTATGGAGGTGGGGGGGGGAGAGGGAGATTATATACCTATCGCTACACTGTCACCACCAGAATGACTCCTGCATTAAGGCGGGCAGCGATGAGAGCCATTTTAATGTTTCATTAATTGTGAGGGTCAAAGCCACAAGACAGTGTCCACAGACCGCAACTTGTGAAGAGAAAGGAGAGCCGAAGCGGATTCGAACCGATGTTCCTCGGCTTACCAGCCTAACGCCTTACTGCTAGGCCAAACCGACTCACAATAGTAGTAGTACTAGTAGCAGCAGCAGCAGCAGTAGTAGTAGTAGTAGTAGTAGTAGTAGTAGTAGTAGTAGTAGTAGTAGTAGTAGATACACCGTGTCTTGATGCCTTGATGTCTCGATGCTTGCAAGAATCCAGTAAGCTTGAATAATCTGTGTTTTTCAATGGTACGTGGGACGGCGTCGGTAAGTACACGTGTTTGTCTTCTCCTCAGCAACAGCCTATGTCGGTAAGGGCAGCATGGAGCAGCCAGTCGTACACGGCGTTTAGGCTGCTTAAACGTACAGAAATTAGTCGATAACTTTGAACGCGTTTACGTCGGCCGTTTGTGTGTAAATTAAGCTTTGTACAGTCAGTATGCTCGTGTGTGCGGGAGCCTGTGTGTGTGTGTGTGCGTGCGTGCGTGCGTGCGTGCGTGCGCGCGCGCGTGTGTGTGTGTGTTTGTGTGCATATATGTAAATGTGTTAGTGCGTGCGTGCGTGCGTGCGTGCGTGCGCGCGCGTGTGTGTGTGTGTGTGTGTGTGTGTGTGTGTGTGGTGTGTGTGTGTGTGTGCGTGTGCGAATAGTCCCTACGGACAAGATTTTGCGCTTTCTAAATAATTCTTCTTATTGTTGTTGTTGTTGTAGTGGGTTTTGGTGGGGAGGTGGGGGGGGGGGGGTGGGTCTTTATCGGTGTCGTCATGGTTTAGAAAATACACACGATCAAAGGCGCTATAGAGAGTTATGGGCCCTGGACTCGTCGCTGAACAGCCCACTGTGCCCACTGCTGGCGAGTCCATCTCATGTGCTGCACGCAGCAAGTACGACTGCCGCGCCGCCTTGCGATTGGCTGTCAGTCTGGGTCCCACAGCCGCACGTCTCCTTCTCCACTTCACAGCCTGCAAACGACCGCCGGGATGGGAGATAATCTCCCTTTCCCCCCTCTCCATCCATACCCCCCCCCCCCCCTCCCCACCACACCCTTCTTCCCGTCCCTAATAAGCCTTATGGTTTCTGTGGACGTTAAGCACCGTGTTTACTGACTTACTGGGCTGAATTAATGCGCGAAGTTGATAGTTTCGTAAACGATCACTCCTACAGGTTGACACCTGGGTAGGAATCCTCCAAATCCCTCACTCCGTGACAAAGTGTTACAACGACAGAACGTGACACGTACAGTGTGTCTAAGTGTTACAATGACAGAATGCGACACGTTTACAATGACAGCACGTGTCACGTACAGAAGAAGAATATCTAAGTGTTACAATGATAGAACGTGACGCGTAGAGAATGTCTAAGTGTTACAATGATAGAACGTGACGCGTAGAGAATGTCTAAGTGTTACAGTGATAGAACGTGACGCGTAGAGAATGTCTAAGTGTTACAATGATAGAACGTGACGCGTAGAGAATGTCTAAGTGTTACAATGATAGAACGTGACGCGTAGAGAATGTCTAAGTGTTACAGTGACAGAATGTGATGAGTACAGAATGTCTAAGTGTTACAATGACAGAATGTGATGCGTATAGAATGTCTAAGTGTTACAATGACACAACGTGACACGTACAGAATGTCTAAGTGTTACAATGACACAACGTGACACACACAGCAAGTCTTAGTGTTACCACGACAGAACGTGACACAAACGTGTCTAAGTGTTACAAAGACAGAACGTGACACACACAGCATGTTTCAGTGTTACAATGACAGAACGTGACACAGCACAGCATTTCTAAGTGTTACAATGACAGAACGTGACACACACAGCATGTCTCAGTGTTACAATGACAGAAAGTGACACAGCACAGCATGTCTAAGTGTTACAATGACAGAACGTGACACACACAGCGTGTCTAAGTGTTACAATAACACAATGTGACACACATAATGTGTAAGTGTTACAATGACAGAACGCACAGACACACACAGCATGTCTAAGTGTTACAACGATAGAAAGCACAGACGCGCACAGCATTTCATCGGCCAGAGTCATATACATCTGCCGGCCATGCAAGTTTTTAATCTCTGTCTCTACCAAACACATAAAAGGTTCCAAAGAGCGCGTGCTATTTGCTAAAAGATCGATCGACAGAAGAAGAGCTCAGAGAACTTGCAGTAGCATAAAGCTGGACGAGTTCAAAAATCTAAAACAAAAATGACTTCTAACGTTCTAAAACAAGATCCAAGCACATGAACGGTTCAAAAGAACGCTATTTATTAGGACAAAACACAACATGCGAATTCTCGTGGTAATCCCATTTATCAAGCTACAAAACGACACTTAAACAACAGGTTTTTTAAATCTCTCTCTCTCTCTCTCTCTCTCTCTCTCTCTCTCTCTCTCTCTCTCTCTCTCTCTCTCTCTCTCTTATGTATATAACTATGCCTGTAATTTGATATCTGTTTATCAGTAGCTTAGCAAGGACTAGTTGTTTGACAGGTTTTTGACTGAACCTAAACTACAATCCTTGTAAAATAAAGATTTCGAGTTCGAGTTCTCTCTCTCTCTCTCTCTCTCTCTCTCTCTCTCTCTCTCTCTCTCTCTCTCTCTCTAGAATGCTAGTTGTCATTCTAGTTTCAGATTGTGTTGTTGTCATAATTTCTCTGTCTCTACCACTCAGGTTTCGTCTTGGGACTTGGTATTGCTCTCTCTCTCTCTCTCTTCTCTCTCTCTCTCTCTCTCTCTCTCTCTCTCTCTCTCTACATCTCACACCACACACCCACACACACCACCACACACACACACACACACACACACAACACAACACCACCACACACACACACACACCACACCCCACCACCCCACCACACACACCACAACACACACAACACACACACACACACACACACACACAACACACACACACACACACACACACACACACAAACACACACACACACCCACACAATCACACACACACACACAACAACACACACACACACAACACACACACACACAACACCACACACACACACACACACACAAACACACAACACACACACACACACACACACACACCACAACACACACATACACACACACACACACACACAACACACACACACACACACACACACACACAACACACACACACACACACACACACACACACACACACACACACACACACACACACACACACAAACATCACAAGCACGAGGAAGAAGAAGAAGAAAAAGAAGCGTTGCCCAGCTCATGAGCACGATACCCTGTCTTTCTATGGCGATACGCCACAACTTGAGGAAGACGATTCCTGTGACATCAGCTGTGTTCTGGTGTCGATTTTTTCAGAAGTTTTCTTCGGCCTTTTGTAGTAAACTCTGATGACTAGTAGCTCTTTACGCGTGGCTGTATACACACCCCAGCTGTGAGTGTAGATGTGTCAAGTCAGCAATACTTGTGGGCGCACTACTGTATATGGGTAGTGCATCGCGGGTGTTGGTTGGACTATTACACGTCTGCGTGACAGCTTGCAGGTGTATGTTATGGTCCCTCAGTATGAGAAACCCATCAGTAGCCTTAATACTACCTATGCTGGGCGTGGGACAGACCTCAGTTTGAATCTGCTTCGGCTCTCCTTTGTCTTCAAAAGTTGTGGTCTGTGGACATCGTCTTGTGACTTTGTCCCTCACAATTATGAAACATTAAAAAAAAAAATGGCTCTCATCGCTGCCCACCTTAATGCAGAAGTCATTCAGGTGGTGACAGTGTAGCGATAGGTATATAATCTCCTTCTTCCCCCACCTCCATACCCCCTTTACCCCCCTTCTCCCCGTCCCTAATAAGCCTTATGGTTTCTGTGGACGTTAAGCACCATGTTTACTTACTTACGTTGGAAGGACACTATTAGTGTTGGGTGGATAGCAGTAACGTTGGCATGACTCTGATACGAATAGGGCGTCAGTGCTTTCTACTCTCTGCTCCACTGGAACCATTTCAAAGGCGACGTTGAGGAAACTTCTGAGAGACGGGGTGGAGCGCATATGGGCTTTGTCGGCTAAAATTTACCCTGAACAACGAGATGCGAATTCACGACACTCCACGAGACGAAATTGGCAGTTGAGAGAGATCGCGAGATGACACCCCACTCCTCGATCAAAAACAGCACTCCATGATCGAACTAAACTTCACCCGTGAGACGAGACGAGACTCCGCGAGATTGCACGACTACTCCACGAAGACGAGACGGACTCCAGAGTTGAGACGAGACTCCGCGAGATGACACCCCACTCCTCGATCAAAAACAGCACTCCATGATACGAAACTAAACTTCACTCCATGAGACGAGACGAGACTCCGCGAGACTGCACGACACTCCACGAGACGAAACTGTACGAGTTGAGACGAGACTCCGCGAGATGACACCCCACTCCTCGATCAAAAACAGCACTCCATGATACGAGACTAAACTTCACTCCACGAGACGAGACGAGACTCCGCGAGATTGCACGACACTCCACGAGACGAAACTGTACGAGTTGAGACGAGACTCCGCGAGATGACACCCCACTCCTCGATCAAAAACAGCACTCCATGATACGAGACTAAACTTCACTCCGTGAGACGAGACGAGACTCCGCGAGATTGCACGACACTCCACGAGACGAAATTGGACGAGTTGAGATGAGACTACGCGAGATGACACCCCACTCCTCGATCAAAAACAGCACTCCATGATACGAGACTAAACTTCACTCCGTGAGACGAGACGAGACTCCGCGAGATTGCACGACACTCCACGAGACGAATCTGGACGAGTTGAGATGAGACTCCGCGAGATGACACCCCACTCCTTGATCAAAAACAGCACTCCATAATACGAAACTAAACTCCACTTCATGAGACGAGACGAGACTCCGCGAGACTGCACGACACTCCACGAGACGAAACTGTACGAGTTGAGACGAGACTCCGCGAGATGACACCCCACTCCTCAATCAAAAACAGCACTCCATGATACGAGACTAAACTCCACTACAGGAGACGAGACGATACTGCACGATACTCCACGAGACGACACTCCACGAGACGAGACTCCACGAGACGGCACCCCACTCCTCAAAACAGCACTCCATGATACGAAACTAAACTACACGAGACTGCACGAGACTCCACGTGACTGCACGATACTCCACGAGATTCGGACGGATGTCGGAATTACGGGGACCTACAAGTAATCATTTCGTTTACACCCTGACTTCAGTCCTGAAGATCTCCACCAATCTATCCACGAAATCCGGGTTACCATGTTCGTACGGGATGACCCTGTGTTCTTCCAGGTACACCGAGACTTCCGGTGGAAAAACCGACCAATCCACAGGTTCCAACAGCACAGGAACGACAACTCGGCGATGGATTTCTTCTTCGTGGTAGACGGCCATGTTGAATTCTAGCTCCCGTTCGTAGGACGGGAAAATGCGAGAGGAGAGGAGAGCAAGGGTTTTCTTTGCTCCCAGAACAGCTTCTGGTATGATTTCTTTAATCGGGCGACCTGAAAGTCATAAGTGTTCATGATTAGAACGGAAAGCTTGAAAAAGTAACCATGACATTAAAAAATAAAAATTAAAAAGAAGAAAAAAGTCACAAGTGTTCATGATTAGAACGGAGAGCTTGTAAAAGTAACCATGACATTAAAAAAGAAAGAAAGAAAAAATAAAAAAAT
>JABMCL010000432.1:270000-272500 GCA_018857735.1 Alviniconcha marisindica
TCTCTCTCTCTCTCTATAAGAATATTCATCCTTTTGAATTATGGTCACGAACAAAACTAAACAGAAAACTACAAACTTTTATGGTGTGGCCTTCACTACTCTCTGTCTCTCTCTCTGTCTCTCTCTGTCTCTCTCTCTGTCTCTGTCTCTCTGTCTGTCTGTCTGTCTGTCTGTCTGTCTGTCTGTCTGTCTGTCTCTCTCTCTCTCTCTCTCTCTCTCTCTCTCTCTCTCTCTCCCATGACACACACACACAATACTGTATTGATTTTGTGTTATGATATGGTATGTCCACAGGTGGATTCAGCCAGGCATTCACTAGAGGGAGGTAACTTTCCCAAGTTGAATAATTCTAATACAGTTCATTTCCCAGTTGGTGAAGCTCTGTCCTTGACATTGACGGAAGCAGTGGACTGGAAGGGGGGTTTTACACCTGTGGGGAATGTAAGTAACAGCGTCGTCGTTGAGGTAGCTGCACACAGCAACATCTGAACGCATCGCTTGCTGAAATGGCGTCGCCACGGCCGCAAACGCCTGGAACTTCCAAGCCAAAGTCTGCACCGCCTCGTAAAGCAGTTGTGGAGGATGCTTTGCTGCTGACCGCTGTGCAATCCTACTTCAAGAAAGCGGCTGTGGTTTTGGCAGTTTGGGCCACAGGTTACTTCAAGTTCAGCCCAAGCTGGCTACTGCTCGGTTTGGTCGTTTACGTCTGGAAGGAACGACACCAAGCAAAGAAGAAAAACGCCATCGCCATCGCTCAAGCGATTGCACGGGACGAGAAAGCAGTGATCCTTGCGAGGGTGGAGGATTTGCCGTCATGGGTAAGCATTTTTGGTTTGCTTTGCGATTCCGCTAATCTCTTGGCCGATATGAAAGGGAGGGGTGGGCGTGGTGCATTATTTGGAAGGCTGGGTGCGTGGGCGAATACTACTAACACTGTTAGTGTTACCTCCAGTTGGAGGAGTTGATATCCGGAAATCGTGTTGTTTTGGGGCGTTTAGTATTGAAAATACTGCATGTATTGCTGTAGTGTACACAGTAAAAATATTCATGAGTAAAAACTAAAACTTGCACTTCTTTCTTTTTTCATGATAATGGTGATCCATACATCACCTACATCATCGAGGAACTGACTCTACAGTGAGGCTGTTTGCAAACCAGAGTAAAACTAATACAAGTATAAGTTCAAGTAATAGATACTTTTTATGAATTTAAAAAGTTAGGTCTACATTAAAAATTGTCCTGCTGGTGGTTAGGCTGGTTTCGGTTAATGAGGTGGGACACAAAAAATATCCATTAGTATTGTTGTTATTGTTGTCTGAAGTAGCCATACTACATCTTGCAGTTTAGTCTGCAGGGGTTAAACGCTGCATGTACTGTTACTGTTAGTGTTATTGTTAAGTACTGTACATAGTAACATAAGAGATTTAAAAAAACACCTGTTGCCTCTCATCTTACTTTGAACAGCCATTCAGGGCACTGATGACAAACTGTGTAAAAACAGATACAGCTGTTGCAGTCAATAACTCTATGCAGGTGGCTACATAAAATATAACAGAATCCCTTCCTCAGTTCATGCATACATGTTGTGTTGGACATGGTGATGGTGACCTTACTGTTACTCCTCTTAGTCTTACTTCTAGACTTAATGGCTGTGCACAGTGTATTGGTCACAGAACACTTAGACTGAAACAATAAAAGTGTTAGAAACTTGTATTGTGTAGCGTACACAGCACAAAACATACCATAGTTTATGTTTTAATGGAAAACCTTTGGGGGAAACCCTTGCGGTTGCAATGCACTTGTTGTGTGAACTGTTTTTAATGGGACAAATAAGCACTTTGTGTGTGTGTGTGTGTGTGCGTGCACATGTGTGTGACGCTGTGTATGTCACTGCGTGTGTGTGTGTACATCATACATGTCTGTGTATGTGTGTGTGTGTGTGTGCGTGTTTTCACAGAACTCTTAGCCTTAGAGGCTTAGCTCCCTTTGTTTGGGCATGAACAGTCTCTAACTGATTTTACATTATGTCACACCATGCTGCTGTTATATAGTATTAATATTAATTTATTATATTAAGTATAATATAGTAATTAGTATGATACATAGAACTTTATAAATATAATATTAGTTATACTTAATACAATAAAGCCTGTGGCTGTGTGCGCAATGTTCAGAGACTTGCAAGCCTGCTGTCGTGTTTACTCAGAATCAGATCTACTTTGTAAAGTTATGCTGGAAAAGAACAAATGAATTGTCTTTAAATTATGGTTGCTACTGATTTAATAATTCAGGAGTTGTTTTTTTACTTTGTATCCATGGGGTATACATTATATATATATTATAAAATGTATACATGTATAATCTCTCTCTCCCCCCCCCCCCCCAATCCTGATCCTCCTCCACAGCATATTTAAAAAGAAACAAAATGGAAAGATTAAGAAATGATTGTTCAGTGGTTCTGTGATATGAGTTATTAATATTACTTCTTTGCAGGTGTTCT
>JABMCL010000432.1:275000-277500 GCA_018857735.1 Alviniconcha marisindica
AAAAAGAGGGAACAAAGAAAGAAAGAAACAACAACAACAACAACAACAACAAAATACAAACAGTCACTAGGAAACAGTCAAAACAAATTGTAGTAAAAAATCAATGTCAGGTAAATAGATTGGCTGGTGGCCTAAACAGATTGGCTGGTGGACTAAATAAATACTAACGAGAGAGAACTGGAGTGTGGAGACAGAGGGGGGTGAGGAAAGGGAAAGATGGTTTGAAGTCATTTTTACAGTAGCATATAAATTTTTGACAAAGTTCAGCAGTGCGAGTAGGCAATCGGTCATTTGTCATAACCAAAACACATAATTACGTAATATATATATTTTTATATAACATAGCTATGATATCATAGCTATAATTATACAGGAGTCAGTTCTTGGATTTTTAACATCCCTTAACTGTACTATGTTAACAGGATAAATCACATGTGCACAGAAAGTCAGTCTATACCAGTCCCCCTCCTTCCTTCCCCTCCCCCCCCCCCCCCCCCCAAAAAAAGAAGAAAAGTCATTGGATCAGAGTTCAACCACCTGCTATGCGCTAGCTAACAGTTATGGACTCAAAAAGAGTCAAGAGAAGCACAACCAAGTGAGAACACAAAGTCACTGCATTGTAAGTATACTCAATATTCACACTCCACTTGCTTATAACTGGTAACAGTTTTTAAGGGGACAAGTAGCTACAAATACAATGCGAGAAATACAACACCGAAATACAATAGGATTATAAAGCATGTGTGTGTGTGTGCAGTCGTCTATGTATCAGCTATCAGCTATCAGCTATCAGCGTGTATATATAACTGAGTGCATTGTGTGCATCCTGGGCCATGACCCTTTAACCTTTTCTTTCCTGTCGTCCTTTTTCTTTTTTGATTTGGCAGGACTTTTATGGCCCTTATTATCTGAAGTGTTAAAAGTTGGGGCTTTTTCAAGGCCTGCCCGGTCGGCTTGACTGATTGCTATACTACATACATGTACACACACACACACACACACACACACACACACACGCACACACAATAACATGAACACTGAACAGAGTCACATCAGGATGATGAATCATGGAGTAGGCCTCCAGAATCGCTTGCACCAGTTCCAAGCACCAGTCATCATATCACAAAGAAAGTACTGGTTCATAGCTAATAATTCCCTATCATTATTATTATCCTTATTATATTTATAATACATTGGCAGAAAGGCAGTACAGTTTTTATTATGAGTAATACGACTCTGAGGTTCTCCTGTTGAATTTATGGCAGTGTCAGTGAGCAGATCCATTTATTAAATATTTAGATATTTGTAACATATATATATATAAAAAAATAATAATATCTAAATTATATTAATTTGAGAGTTTTTACGTTTTGGTTTGACACAGAGAAAGCATTATTCCAGATAATTTGGGGTTTGCTATTAGTTATTAGTTATTATTAATCCCACTGCGGCACTGGGATTAATAAAGTATATTGTTATTGTAAAATAATTGTACAGTGACTGCTAGCGTTATGTTGTTACTTGACAGGAAAACAACATAGCTCAACCAGAAACGGATAAACGGTTTAGTTTTCTATCTCGTTTTTGATCGTTTTTTTCACCATTTAGCTGTTGTTTAAGTGTCATTTTGTAGCTTCACAAAGGGGGGTTAGCCCAAAAATGTGCAAATTGTGTCCTGTCCTAATAAACAGCATCCTTCTGAACCATTTATGTCTGGAAAAAATTGTTATGTCTAATATTATAAATAGACTTAGGGAAATGTAGTGCATTATATATATATATATAATATATGACATTATATGTCATGAGATTCTCCTGTAGTTGCTTACAGGTGTACTGGGTGGGAGGTTGTATAACGTAATGTAAAAGAAGTTTGTAAATGTGTGGACACCTAGTTTATTGTCAGCCTGTTGGGGGGGGGGGGGAGCTGGGATAGCTCAGAGCGCCGGACTTGTGACTGAAAGGTCGCGGGTTCGAATCCCTGCAGGAGCGGCGGGAGAATTTTCTTCTCCAGGGTCAGCTTTCTGTGCTGACTCTTATTTCGGTATCCGTTCCACCCCCGTGTTACCGCAGTAGCACGTAAAAGATCCCGGTCATTCTGCCAAAAGTGCAGGTGGCAGGTTACAGCTAAACACGCATACACCTTACGTATGGCTTTGCATGAAGTGCATGGTGCATGGTTGTATGGTGTACACAGAACTTGCGCTGAGACGGCTGCAGTTTCATGTGGCACCAGCCATGCCAGCGCTGTAAGTACACCACTTTGGTGGATATTAAAAAAACGTGCCATAAAAAAACAGTCACTCATGTAGAACCACATGCGAGCACAGTGAGTCTGCTCAAGAGAGTGGAGAATAGCGCTATATAAGCGATCATCATCAGCCTGAAACATTAAAAAAAAAAAAAAAATTTAAGACAGTAGGGAATAAATTTATACAGCACTTTCAGAAACTCAATGTGATTTTCTTTCTTTTTTAAATGTAATGAATTTTTTTTCTTC
>JABMCL010000432.1:280000-282500 GCA_018857735.1 Alviniconcha marisindica
AAGGATGTTTCAGATGATCGACCAGATGTGGTCATTGCACCATTGTGTTGACATTTACGTTTACAGTCACTGTTGCAGTTTGAGAGTCATGAAAATACCTTTTGACGCAAGGATGTTTCAGATGATCGACCAGACGTGGTCGTTACACCATTGTATTGACATTTACGTTCAGTCACTGTTGCAGTTTGAG
This sequence comes from Alviniconcha marisindica, assembly GCA_018857735.1. NCBI lineage: Eukaryota > Metazoa > Mollusca > Gastropoda > Provannidae > Alviniconcha > Alviniconcha marisindica. The sequence goes on from JABMCL010000432.1 coordinate 280,191, forward strand.
AGTCATGAAAATACCTTTTGACGCAAGGATGTTTCAGATGATCGACCAGATGTGGTCGTTACACCATTGTATTGACAATGGCATTCACAGTCACTGTTGCAATTTGAGAGTCATGAAAATACCTTTTTGACACAATGGTGTTTCAGATGATCGACCAGATGTGGCCCTACATTGGGGAGTACGTTCGAAAGCTGCTACAGGAAACCATCGAGCCCCAGATCCGGGCTAGTCTTCCGCCCTCCATGGGCTCCTTCAAGTTCAGCAAGATAGAGCTGGGAGACATTGTATGTATTGACTACTATACATGGTCTCTACCTGTTACTGTGTTAGGGTTTAGTCTTCCGCCTTCCGTGGGCTGGTGCAAGTTCAGCAAGATAGAGCTGGTAGACATTGTATGTATTGTACGTCTCTAGTTGATGTCAGGGCCTGTTAGGGTCTAGGCTTCCGCCTTCCATGGGCTCCTTCAAGTTCAGCAAGATAGAGCTGGAAGACATTGTCTGTATTGATCATTGTATATTTTTAGTTGATCTAAGGGATAGAGCTGGGAGACAATGTCTCTAGTTGATGTAAGGGCTGGTTAAGGACTAGTCTTCCGCCCTCCTGGGCTCCTTCAAGTTCAGCAAGATAGAGCTGGGAGACATTGTATGTGTTGACTATTCTGCCTGTTAAGGACTAGTCTTCCGTTCCCCATGGCCTCCTTCAACTTAGCAAGACAGAACCGGCAGACAGCGTGTCTAGCTGATATAAGGAATTTTTAAAGACTAGTCTTCTGCCTGCCATGGGCTCTTTCATTATTTTCAAGTTCAGCAAGATAGAACTGGGAGACATTGTGTGTATTGTGCATCCCTAGTTAATGTCAGGGCTCATTAAGGGCTAGTCTTCCGCCCTCCGTGGGCTCTTTCAAGCCCAGCAAGATAGAACTGGGAGACAGTGTCTCTAGTTGATGTAAGGGCCAGTCAAGAACTAGTCCTCCATGGGCTACTGTTTTAAATATTTGTTTGCTTTCAGCCTCCGAGAATTGGTGGGGTGAAAGTTTACACCAGTGAAGTCAAACGAAACGAAATCTACATGGATCTGGAAATCAAGTGAGCTACCGTTGATGTCATTTTTTAAAATTTCATTTCGTTTTTTGTTTCCATGCTGTTCATGTTTGTGTGTATCCTCCGTTTGTTTTCGCGTGGCAACCTTTTTGAGTTGCTTTACTTCTTTGATCTTTGTCTGCTTTACTTTCTAACTCTGTTTGTCAAGAAAACAATTTTCATGGCTTTCCTATCAGTGTGCATAAGATGGTATGGCTGTCTGTTTGAGATTTTTAACGCGCGCACAGATGTTGATGCATGTGGTTGCACATGGGGGCTGTACGGACACCGTAAGAGAGTCGGCACTGGAAGTTGACTCTGGGAGAAAAATCCCTTGCTGTACCAGGGACTCGAACCCACATCAGTATTGCACCAGGCTTTTCAATTGGGCTTTCTGCCAACTGAGCTATTCCTGCTCTTGACTATCAGTATATATGCACACATGTGCTATATCGTAACATTACACTGACGCTAACAGTAAATTTTGTTGTTGTTGACATTGTTGGCTATAATATATAAATATATATTAATTATTATATGCACACATGTGCTACACTGTAACATTACTCTAACAGTAAGTTTTGTTCTTGTTGACAGCTATGCCAGTGACTGCAACATGGCTGTTTGTGTCAAAGGCATGAACTTTGGCATCAGAGATTTCACAGTGAGTACTGCATTGCATGGCATATATATATATATATATACGTGGTTTCAGACTCTGGGACTTTGTGTGATTCCTGTGTGTTGAGCTGTGTGATGCCTGTGTGTTGAGCTGTACACCTGTGTGTTGAGCTGTACACCTGTGTGATGAGCTGTGTGTTGAGCTGTATGCCTGTGTGTTGAGCTGTATGTCTGTGTGTTGAGCTGTGTGATGCCTGTGTGTTGAGCTGTACACCTGTGTGTTGAGCTGTGTGATGCCTATGTATTGAGCTGTACACCTGTGTGATGAGCTGTGTGTTGAGCTGTACACCTGTGTGTTGAGCTGTGTGATGCCTGTGTGTTGAGCTGTACACCTGTGTGTTGAGCTGTGTGTTGAGCTGTACACCTGTGAGTTGAGCTGTGTGTTGAGCTGTACACCTGTGTGATGAACTGTGTGTTGAGCTGTATGCCTGCATGTTGAGCTGTATGCCTGTGTGTTGAGCTGTATGCCTGTGTGTTGAGCTGTATGCCTGTGTGTGTTGAGCTGTATGCCTGTGTGTTGAGCTGTATGCCTGTGTGTTGAACTGTATGC
>JABMCL010000432.1:287500-290000 GCA_018857735.1 Alviniconcha marisindica
CTACACCATCATGACAGCTAGGTGAGTCTGACCTCTACACCATCAGGACAGGTGAGTCTGACCCCTACACCATTATGACAGGTAAGTCTGGGTTGAAGAATATAAGGAAAGAAAGAGGGTGTTTTAGAGAGCATGTGAGAGAAAAACAACAACAAAGAACACAAACAAACAAAAGCAAAAAATATTTTTTTAGATGTCACTTTTCAAATTGTGTTGCATTCTGCTTTCGGTGAAATAAACTTACATAATTTGGTGTGAATTAAGGCCAAAAAATCAGTTTTGTCAAATTCATCTAAAAAATCATGTCTGGTCTGAAACGTGTGCAAATGACTGTAATATTATAATAATACGAATATAACCTGTAAGCAGATGGGGCATTTACCATTCTTCTTCTTGTTGCTTTTTGCTTTTAGTGGGAGCGCAGAGCTTCTCAACCAAAGTTATTGACAACACAGTGGAACCAGTCTGGGACCAGGTCTTTGAGGTAACAGCTGTGTGCGCTCGCATGGGTAATATGAGAGTGTAATAGAAGATCCAAACCCATAAAAGATTCAAAGGAACACTTATTTATTATGACGCAGACACTCAATCTGCACATTTTCAGGGCAATCCCCTTTGTCAAGCCACAAAACGACACTTAACTGTTAAGTAAATTTTCAGGGTAATCCCCTTCGTCAAGCCACAAAACGACACTTAACTGTTAAGTAAATTTTCAGGTAATCCCCTTCGTCAAGCCACAAAATGACACTTAACTGTCAGTTAAATAAATTTTCAGGATAATCCTCTTCGTCAAGCCACAAAACGACACTTAACTGTCAGTTAAATAAATTTTCAGGATAATCCTCTCGTCAAGCCCAAAGCGACACTTAACTGTCAGTTAAATAAATTTTCAGGATAATCCTTTCGTCAAGCCACAAAACGACACTTAACTGTCAGTTAAGTAAATTTTCAGGATAATCCTCTTCGTCAAGCCACAAAACGACACTTAACTGTCAGTTAAGTAAATTTTCAGGATAATCCTCTTCGTCAAGCCACAAAACGACACTTAACTGTCAGTTAAGTAAATTTTCAGGATAATCCTCTTCGTCAAGCCACAAAATGACACTTAACTGTTAAGTAAATTTTCAGGGTAATCCCCTTCGTCTAGCCACAAAACGACACTTAACTGTCAGTTAAGTAAAATTTTCAGGATAATCCCCTTCGTCAAGCCACAAAATACACTTAACTGTTAAAGTAAATTTTCAGGGTATCCCTTGACCAGCAAAATGACTTACTGTTAAATTAACTTTTCAGGTAATCCCCTTTGTCAAGCCACAAAACGACTCTTAACTGTTAGTTAAGTACATTTTCAGGTAATCCCCTTCGTCAAGCCACAAAACGACACTTAACTGTTAGTTAAGTACATTTTCAGGATAATCCTCTTCGTCAAGCCACAAAGCGACACTTAACTGTTAGTTAAGTAAATTTTCAGGGTATTCCCCTTCGTCAAACCACAAAATGACACTTAACTGTCAGTTAAGTAAATTTTCAGGATAATCCTCTTCGTCAAGCCACAAAGCGACACTTAACTGTTAGTTAAGTAAATTTTCAGGGTAATCCCCTTCGTCAAGCCACAAAGCGACACTTAACTGTTAGTTAAGTAAATTTTCAGGATAATCCTCTTCGTCAAGCCACAAAGCGACACTTAACTGTCAGTTAAGTAAATTTTCAGGGTAATCCCCTTCGTCAAGCCACAAAGCGACACTTAACTGTTAGTTAAGTAAATTTTCAGGATAATCCCCTTCGTCAAGCCACAAAATGAGACTTAACTGTTAAGTAAATTTTCAGGGTACTCCCCTTCGTCAAGCCACAAAATGACACTTAACTGTCAGTTAAGTAAATTTTCAGGGTATTCCCCTTCGTCAAGCCACAAAGCGACACTTAACTGTTAGTTAAGTAAATTTTCAGGGTACTCCCCTTCGTCAAGCCACAAAATGACACTTAACTGTCAGTTAAGTAAATTTTCAGGATAATCCCCTTTGTCCAGCCACAAAACAACAATTAACAGTAAAGTGTCATTCTGTGGCTTGACGAAGGGGACTACCCTGACCATTTGCAGATTGTGTGTCTGTGTCATAATAAATAAGCGTTCTTTTGAATCTTTTCATGTGTTTGGATCGTGTTTTGGAATGCTAGCAGACGTTCCTGTTTCAGACGTTTGTGTAATAGCTGTGTGCACTAAGAGAGAAAATATGAGTGTGTAACAGAAGGTTCCATGCTGAGCTCATAGGCTCATCATGTACATGAAGTCTGTGCAGACACAAGATGAATGGTGTGCTACGTAAGTCATTTCCCATGCATGTGTGCATGCACTCACATACACAAACACACATGCACACACACATGCACACGCACACATGCACGCACACGCAATCACGCACATACACACACACGTACACACATACACATAGACACACACACACACATGAAAGCACCCACAGACACTGACACACACACACAC
>JABMCL010000432.1:292500-330000 GCA_018857735.1 Alviniconcha marisindica
TGTGTCCGTCTCTCAACTTGCCATTTCTGTTCAGTCTGTCTGATTCTCCAGTTTGGTGTGGAGAAGAGAGTCTGCTTTGTGTCCGTCTCTCAACTTGCCATTTCTGTTCAGGCTGTCTGATTCTCCAGTTTGGTGTGGAGATGAGAGTCTGTTTTGTGTCCATCTCTCAACTTGCCTTTATTGTTCAGGCTGTCTGATTCTCCAGTTTGGTGTGGAGATGAGAGTCTGCTTTGTGTCTGTCCCTCAACTTGCCGTCACTGTCCCATCACATCATCAAGCAAACTGCATTTCCATGAATTCACAGTGGATCCCAGGGCTGCAGATTAATCCTCCAGGAATTTTAAAGGATTCTGTGGGATTTTTGTGGGATTCCTTTGGTGGGCTAGTAAAAAAAAAAAAAAAAAGAACTTCTGCAGGCCCGGGGAAACCCAGTGTTGGTGTGGGAATGGCATCATTAAGACTAATTTCGTCATCCTAGATACATTTTTTAAATTTCATGTTCACCCATTCATTGCCTTTATGACATGGTGGAACATCCTTTCCAAAGTGTTTCCCATTTGCTAAAAGGTGCCCTGTACTGGAACTTTTTGTGCTTTCTTATATTGGTTCTTTAATTTTAATTTTATAAAGCTGAATGTTTTTAGATAGGTTATGTTCTCTTCTGGTTTAGTTTTCAGAGAATATCACAGTGGGACTGAGTGTATTTTAAGCATTGTCATGTGTGGTCATTTGATTTTTTTAAGCATTGTCACGTGTCATGATCATTTGATGCAATTTGTTTCATCATTTTGCCCCCATTGTTCATCTCTCTGCAGCAACTGAACAAAGTAAGAGTGGATGTTGTCATCTTTTATCTTCTATCCTGTACCTTACGTTCTCCAGTAGTAGTCAGTACACACGTTGACGGCCGTCATTTCTTGTATACGCATCACCTTGGTTGTTGTTAACTGCCCACTCTCATAATCACGTTTCGAGACTTGCATGCTGCTCATGAACTTTACTGTACAGTGCTGATGGTCGTCGGCTTCTTTTCTGTGTAATCATCTCTCTAATCTCGTGGATGAGATAACGTCGTCGTGAAACTTCCATTGTCGTCTTCTCTCGTACGTCTCAGTCACTTGTCTGGACTTGCATGCTGTCATTTTCTCACATGTAAACTTTGATTGTCGTTCTGTTGTCATCACAGATTATTTTTTGAATAAAGTGTTTATATGTGAACACTGATTGAGCGCGGTCATCTTGAGATGAGCCCTAAGCGCTTCATAATAGCAAGACCCATTGCGTTCCAGCCGTGTGACAGAGTGTAGATCGATAAATCATTCTGTCACTATCATATATATATGCAGCTCTGGATGAGTGACTGGAACTCTATGCAGTTCCCTTAATCCCCGGCCTAGACCGTCGATGTGTGCGTTTTGTTGTTATGCATTGCCAGGTAGTGTGGGATCTGTGTGTTCAGTGCTCAAAAGGGTGTGAGTCACGTACGTACCACGTAATGGAGAACGGTGTCCGCCTTGGGGTGTGAACTTTTTGCACTTGCTCAGAAGTGGAGGAGAGAAGAAAAAAAACAAGAAAAACAACAACAAACAACTATGTTCCTGCCCCTGAAGCTCCCCCTCCCCCCCCCCCCCCCCCCCCCTCCTCCCCTCCCTCCCATCATACCCGCCCTGGAAAGAAAGCCCAATAAAACCAGTAGCACAACTTCCAACAGAATGCTGTTTAAGCTGGGCCATGAAATGAAATAGTAGTGGTGCTTTTTCCTGGACTTTGTGGGTTTGTTTGACCCGGATGTCATATAGATATATATATATATATCTTTATGGTTTGGGTTAAACTTAAAGGGGTTTGGGACAATTCGTTGTCCAGTTCAATATGTGTGCAGGTTTTTGTTTCTGTTTTTTTGTTTTTTGTTTGCTCTGAGCTGGAGTATGTTGTAGTGGTGTATTAAGCTTTTAGTGTGTGTGTTTGTGTGTGTGTGTGTGTGTGTATGTGACTGTGGTGTGTGTGTGTGTTGTATATATATATATATATATATATATCATCATCAACCCAGTTAAAACAGGGGAGGGGTATTAACAATAACACATGCATACAAGACATTTGGATGGGAGATGTTTTTTCTTTTCTTTTGTTGTTGTAAATATTTAGCGTATATATATATATATATATATATATATATATATATATATATATATATATATATATATATATATATATCCTAGCTAATGGCACTGTGTCAGCTGACAGATAAGATTTAAAAATGGAAACAGTTCTGACAGTCTTAGCTTGTGATTCTAATATGGCATGAGAGAGTTCTGTAAGTTTCTGTCACCAAAACCCTGTCACGTATCAATCAGTTGGGTCATTATGCATGCTGTTTTGTATTGTCTATGCGAATGGAATGCTACAGAAGCTCCTTTGCTACGGTGCTCATGTTTATTCCTAGACCAGCAAATGTAAGTCATGAATATTTATGGATCCATAGATGCAGGAAAAGCATGATGCATGAATTGTTGTCATGTCTTGTTCACTCATGAATTATATATATAACATATGATTATGTGTTTGTCATGAAGTCACATTGATTAAAATTAGAATCATAGTGTGCATGTTTGTTTAGTGTAGTATTGTACATGTATGGCATCACATTTGTTACCTGTTGGGCTACATAAATGTTTGTGTAGATATATATATGTATCACGTGATTCTCATTATTTTGCTGATCAAGTGTGGGCATGTTATCACTCACCATCTGACTGCATTTAAACATTAAACATTAATCACCAAATCACCCAAACAGTTCTAATACTTGTTTTCTGAATTCCTTTGCTTGAACTGAGGTTATGGAGTCTTCAGTAAATGCGACCTTCTAATTTGCATAATCTGTGGTAAGTGCAAGCGTGAGGTTTTAAGCATTTGGCGCTTGTGTTCCTTTTGTTGCTGAAAACTGTGAAGTGTGTCTTATATCAAATAATACCCACCTCTCAGACCAGTACTCTGTTATACTCTTTGATGTGATTTTGCTGTGCCAGCACCAAAAAATCAGCGAAAGATCTTTGAGTTTCACGTTTTTCAAAGCCTTGATTGGTTGAGAATTTTAATATTAAACTCCATTCTTGCTTGTTTCTTTTGGGGGGAATGAAAATCTGAAGCAGAAAAAAAATTCAGAGAAAGATTTTATTTGGTTTGCATTCTTGGTTCAGCAAGGCATTTATTTAGATGGAAAAGGTGTGCATGTTGGGAGAAAAAAATCTCTTTCCTCTACATGTTTGTTGACCGTTTATTGTTTTAAGTTTTGTGCCTTTTTAAGGGTAGGCAGTTTTGTAGACTAGAATTGAGTAGAAGTGACTGCCATTATTATTATTATTATTATTATTATTATAGAAGAGGAAAAATTAGATAGATTTAGTTCATATACTCAAGTCAGAATTTAAGAAACGTTGAGAAGTAAGTTGTGCAATATGTTTTATATTCTCATCAAGTAATTAGGTTAGATAATGTTCCAGAAATTTTATAATGACACTGTGTATGATCACTTTTCTGGATGTCTGAGAGCTGTTTGTCTGTATACTCAGCAAAGAGCGTGATCACTGCAAGTTGATGCTTGAACCTGTCTAACAATTGCATGATGAGCAAAGCCATGGCTTTGACATATCTGGTGACATATCAGTTTCCTGATCCCTGAACCTAAATTGTTTCACTCACACACAACGCTTGCAAAACTGGTAAGTTTTACACTCATACGAATCAGAGGGCACATTTTCCATCTGTCCTCCATGAACTTTGACTACATGTCAAAACTGATTGCATGTTGAGTGGAGGTAGACCTGTGAATACCGTTTTAACCCGGAGAGATTTTGTGGAAGTAGTTTACTGAGGGTTAAACAGCTGTGCATTGTTCATTGTTGTAACAAGTTTCATAACTTCTCAAATTGAGTATAATTTACATTTTCGCTACTAAACGTCTCAGGCAGTCAGTTTGCTGGCATCAGTGAATCTCCAGACATTAGTCATTGCTTGAAATCAGACAATTTTGAGAGCAGTTGAACCTTTCAACACTGACAGGCGTTATGTTTGTTAGAAAGCAATTTTAAGAGATTTAGAACCATTCTGTGCCATTGGTATTGCAGTCTTGCACCTACTTTGCCTAGACTGATTGAAAACAGTTGTGTAATTATTATCAGCTAGTTGTTTTTATTCTTCCATTCCAATTTTCTGGCTTAAAAAAACAGCAGGAACAAATTGTTTCATCGAATTAGTGGCTTTTTGCTGTTGAGTTGATTTTGATTATTTGTGGCTTAGCGATAGATAGTGTGTCTCATTTTGTGCCAGACTTGTGTGATTGAAATTAACTGATCATCATTACTGCATGCACTTTTGATCTTAAATGAAGTGTGGTTATTTTGTTTTGCGTTTTGCACGGTTTTATTCACAGCTTGATTTATTCTTGGCCGTAAATTTTAGGAGGTTGCACAATTTCGTTTGAGTTCTTATCAGGCTCTTTTCTGTATAATTATTACTATTGTGTGTTTTTTAACCACATTTTAAGGACCAGTCATGTCTTTCAAATACAAAAGCGTTATTATTTTTACTGCTAGCCAGAATGTTATTTTGGGGACTCAGTTACTCAGTTTCTTTTTGTCTCTCCCCTGCCTTCCTGCCCTCTCTCTCACCTCCACTCTCTGCCTCTGCCTCTATGTGTACAGTCTGTGACTCTCTGTTTAGAGGGGTCAGCTTCTCTCTCTCTCTCTCTCTCTCTCTCTCTCTCTCTCTCTCTCTCTGCTATGTTTTTAGGTCTCTGTCTTTGCCCCATCTCTCTCGCTCTCTCTTTCAAACACACACATGTACAAACACAGACACGCATGCATGCATGCGTGCGCGCACACACACACACACTGAACACACACACACATATCACGCACTTGCACACACACATACGCACCATCATCATCATCATCATAGTTGTCCGTCGCAAAGCGACGACAACGTCAGTGGCGCCTCTGGTGTGATTGCAGACCAAACTCCGATGCGCAGATGCGTCCACACACCGGGCAGGCTACGGCAGCAGCTGTGTTGGCCTTCCGCTCTTTCCTGGCTTGGTGTTTGATGTCAAGCTGTGACAGTCGCCTTTCCTCGAAGGCTTGGGCTCCGTTGTGGGTTGCCAGCCTCCAAGCGCTGCGATCTGCTTCAAGGTGTTCCCAGCCTTTGACAGGGATGTCACAGGCGTGCAGAGAGTTCTTGAGGGAGTCTTTGTAGCGCTTTGTCTGGCCACCCAGCCTGCGAGTGCCGCGAGCCGGTTCGGAACAGAAGATCTGACCAAGACCTCAACACCTGGCATGCTGGAACGGCGAAGTACCTCCTGGTAGGTGACTCTGTCCTTCCAGGAAATGCCCAGGAGCCTGCGGAGGCAGCGGAGGTGGAACTGGTCCAGTTTCTTGAGGTGTCTCCGGTAGCGTGTCCAGGTCTCGCAGCCACACAGCAAGTTTGGGAGGACTACAGGTCTGTAGACAGCAATCTTCGTTGCCTGGCTGATACCGCGCTCAGGGCCCAAACTCGTGTGCACAGGCGCCCAGATGCGCTGCTGGCCTTGGACAGTTGACAAGAGATTTCGGTGTCGAGGCCACCTGATGAGGACAGGCAACTGCCAAGGTAGGTGAAGTCCTCGACATTCTTCAATGCAGCTCCCTTGATCTTGATAGATGGCTCTGGCTGAGTGGTGCCCGGGGCCGCCTGGCAGAGGACCTCGGTTTTCTTAATGCTGATTGTCAGGCCGAAGGCCTTGACAGCAGTGGAGAAACAGTCAGCCAGGCATTGCAGGTCCTCTTCGGAGTGAGCAGCCAGTGCACAATCGTCTGCAAACAGAACGTTGCGGACCAGAGCTTCTTGCACTTTGGTGTGGCTTTCGGTCATCGCAGATCGAAGAAGCACCCATCAGTTCTGTGGCGGATCATGGTGCCAGCGCTGGTCTTGGCAAGCGCTGCAGACAGCATCTCAGCGAACAGTAGGCGGAAGAAGGTTGGGGCCAGGATGCAACCTTGTTTCACGCCATTCGTGACAGGAAATGGGTCAGACATGTCGCCATTCTCTATGACTCTGGCCATCATGCCGTGGTGTAGGGACCGCACCATGTTGATGAATTTGGGAGGGCAGCCGAGCTTCGACAGAATGGACCAGAGACCAGGTCTGTTGACGGTGTCGAAGGCCTTAGTCAGGTCTATAAACAAGAGGTACAGGTCTTGGCGCTGCTCCAGGCATTTCTCCTGTAGCTTGGTGATCCTGTTCAGGAGGATCCGGTCCAGGAGCTTGCCAGCAACGCTGAGGAGTGAGATGCCTCTGTGGCTGTCGCAGGTGGCTTTTTCACCTTTGTTCTTATACAGACGAACGATGTTGGCGTCCTTGAGGTCTTTGGGAACATCCCCTCTCTCCCAGAACAGGCTGCCGAGCTGCTCAGTAAATGCCTCACCACCCACCTTGAAGATTTCGGGTGGTATTCCATCCGGGCCAGGGGCCTTGCCAGTCTGCAGCTGCTCGATAGCCTTGACGGTCTCTGCTTTTGTTGGCGGGCCATCGAGGGTGTGGATCAAGGGATGCTGGGGCATGTCCTGAATTGTCTGGTCTTCAACGCTGGAGGTCTTGCTCAACAACTGGCTGAAGTGTTCCGCCCAGCACTCCAGGATGTGGGCTTCCTCCATCAGAAGTGTGACCATATGATGCTCGGACAGGTGTCACGGTGCTGGTGGGTGGTCCGTAGATGGCCCTGAGGCCCGAGAAGAACAGCCTGGTGGAGTGTTGGTCAGCGTATCCCTGAAGTTCATCCGCTTTAGCCGCCCACCAGGCATCTTTCATCTGTCTTGTCTTTGACTGAGCTTCGCTCCTCACTTTCTTGAAGCGGTCGTGTTTTGCAGTGGAATCCTCATCGCTGAGCCAGGCTGCGTGAGCTGCTTTCTTCTCTGCCAGGAGGCCAAGAATCTCCTGGTTGCCCCCGTTGAACCAGTCCTGATGCTGCTTTTTGGGGTGACCAAGCACAGACTTTGCAGAGTTGTAGACTGCATGTCTGAAAGACGACCAGGCGGCCTCAAGATCAGCGTCTGCCCGAGGGTCGGCAGGCAGGTTGCCAGCCAGGGCGTCCTTGAGGGCATCTTGCACTTGAGGTTCGTTGGCCTTCTTCACACTGCTGGCTTGACGGCGGTGCTGACGCGCCAACTGAAAAGCTGCTCTGCGTCGTAGCAGCACATGGTCGGTCCAGCGTCCGCCCCTCTCATGGCCCATGTGATGAGGATGCCCCTCGCGTCACAGCGCCTTGTGATGATGTAGTCTATGAGGAGCCAGTGCTTTGAGCGTGGGTGCATCCAGGTGACCTTGTGGATTTCTGGTTGCTTGAAGAGGGTGTTGATGATGATGAGGCCCTCCTCTGAGCTAAGAGTCAGCAGCAGAAGCCAGTTTGCATTTTCTCACCCCAGGCCATGGGGACCCATGACGGTGGGCCATGCTGGGACCATTTTGCTTCACGTCCACAGAAGCGAGGTGGCTCATTAGGGACGGGGACAGAGGGGGGAAGGGGACTAAAGAGTGAAGGCTCGACCACGGATACCGCCCGAAAAAGACCGGAGAGACCGTGGACCGCCGCCAGAACAATCAAAGTGTTAAGGCGGTGTCCCCTCGCCATTGCCCAGCGACTAGTGCACTGCGCAATTGCTGTTTCAACTGCCGTGCTTGGGCAGAGTCACAAAGACAATGTCCTTGCGCTGCTGTTGAGGAACAACCTGAAGCGAAAGAAGTCCAACTTTCTCAGCCCAGCTCCACCTCCCTACTCATGATCTCTTCTGGGCTAACTTGAGGGCAGCTCCACCTCCCTACTCATGATCTCTTCTGGGCTAACTTGAAGGTCCAGCTCCACCTCCCTCCTCTAGATCTCTTGATCTCTTGATCTCGCCTGGAACCTGGAACCAGGGACATGCTTCTGAGTTCCTACCAGCGCGTGCATTGAAGTCACCCATCAAGAGCAGCTTGTCGTTTCTTGGCACCAAGTGGAGTGTGTTTCGTAGGACCTGGTAGAATTGCTCCTTATCCTCCTCTGGGTAGGTCATCATCGGGGCGTATGCGCTGATGAGGGTGAGGTGGGTGTTGCCTGCCAGTGGGGTGCGCATCGTCATCAGCCTGTCGCTGATCCCTTTTGGAAGGGTTTCAAGCTTGGGGATGAGAACTGTGCGGATGGCGAAGCCAAGACCGGCCTCCCTGGGTTCATCAGCTGCCTTGCCACTCCAGAAGAAAGTGTATAGCCGAGCACCGACCTCCGCTAGGTCTCCAGTTCCTGCGAAGCGTGTCTCACTGAGTGCCGCGATGTCGATGTTGTATCTCGACAGTTCGTGGGCAACGATGGCTGTCATTCGCTCCAGCCTGTTGCTGTGCATGGTGTCCATGAGCGTCCTCACGTTCCATGCTCCAGACTGCATGGCAGTTTCGTACTTTCTTGTGATGTTTTGGACCACGTGATTGGATGCCCAGCCAGCTTTGGTATGCCGGCAGGGTTAGACGGGTCAAGCTTTGTGAGGGCCACCTTCAGAGTGGGGGGGGGGGGGGGAGCAGTGATGTCCCTAGAGAGGGCTGCTCCGACACCAAGGTTGCAACCGAGCTCTGCCTTTGCCCCGGTAGATGGAAGAGCGACCGATACACCTTGGCCGCCTGAGCGTAGGTCTGTGGCTAGTGGCTCCCAGTGCCATCCTGCGCCTGCTGCCGTTACCACTCGCCACTCGCCCCAGGACTTTGGTCGATCAGTAGTGGTGTAATGGCGCACTGATACTTGGACGGGTTGCTAAGAAGGTCCCGGGCTGCCCTGACACCGGGACTTCCCTCTCGGCCTAGGCGATGAAGTCCAAAGGAACACAGTGTGTTACAGTTTGGCAGCGATTCGGCTGCAGGAGTTGCCAGCAGGATGGCGGAGTTTGCCATCAGACTGCCTACAGGGCTCCACTCTGGATTTTCTGTTGGAGTTTACTCTCTTAGCCTTTGCCTCACCCAGGGCACACACAAGGCGGTGCGGCTATTTACCCAATAGCTGGGGGTTTGGTCCGTGGTCACCAGGGCGTATCCACACACCGATGGGCCTGCGTGCCGCACGTCTGGGGGCCAAACCTCCTCCGAGTCCCTGCAGTCCAGCCTGGGTCCTTGCGGTGCCCGGCTGACGTGTGTCGCCACGAGGAGGCACTGCATGGGGCTTGCTGTGGAGAAGCTTTGTACTGACAGGAGAGGCTTACGCGCTTGGCTCTCTTTTCGCAGTGCTGCAAGCAGCAGTGAAAGCTGAAAGCGAGAGGTGACAAGCACACACGCTTCGCCAACACACTAGACGCGTCACACAGCTGTTTGACACACCACATATTGCACACACACACACACACACACACACGCACACAGCATGCACACACGCACACACACACACACATAGCATGCATGCACATACACACACACATGCACACATGCATACATACATGCACACATACACAAACACATACACACAACTTGCTCGCATGTGCACACACATGCACATACACACACACACACACACACACACACACACACACACACACACACACACACACACATGCACAAGCCGCACACACACACATACACACACACACATGCACAAGTGCACACACACATACACACACACGTACTCAGCTAAATTTTCGCTCTTGAGCATTTTCTGTGCAGCTGACCTATTTCCTGCTGCTTCTCTCTTCTCTGTAAATGGCAGAACTGTGGTATTTTTCTTTACATTTAACCAAGGAATGACCTCCTGCCCTGCACGTGCAATACAAATATGCATACATTTATTTCCGTCCTTTTCATCTGCTGTTTTATATACCTCAGCTTTGACGCATGTATGCACCCAGAAAACTCACGCGCACATGTGTGCACATGCATCCACATACACATGCACACACACACGCATGCATGCACACACACACACACACTGATGGTATGTTCCTGCTGCTTCCTTTTATGTCTGTATTGCAAGAAACTTTCTTTTACACTGGAAGCAAGGAATGGTCTAATGCCTTTCTTGGTATACTTGTTCCACTTGCTCCAGCACACACACATGCATGCACGTATGCATGCACACACACACACACACACACACACACATATACGCATGCATGCACACACACACATATGTATGCACACATGCACACACACACACACACACACACACACACACACACACACACACACACACTTTGTCCTTAGTAGCTGTAGTTCTTGTCAATGGAAGTGTAAGAATGAGGCACCACAATTGTCCTGAGGAACCCTCCCCCCCCCCCCCCCCCCCCCCCCCCCGCCCCCACACCTCCATTAACAAATATTGTTATTTCTTAAGTTTGTTTGTTTGTTTTGTTTTACAAAAATTAGTTTGAAGCCTAAATTCCTTGTTGAAACCAAACTCCAGATGCTTCACACACTTTCAATCCTAGACGAAGCTTGAGGATGGTTAGAACAGGTTAAACATGGGGGACAGGGGGGGGGGGGGGGGGGGGGGGGGGGTCAGATCTAAAGTTGAGTCAGGCATGCAGGCATCACCACTTCATGTTGCGTTGGTTCAGCTGCCACATGAGATGAGTGCTTGGTGTCCATTAACGCCCAGTCAGCCTTGTGGGCCGTATCAGGGCAAAAGTATTGCAAGTATCCGGTGCACAGCTTGCATGATTCACATTTGGGAACACCCCCACAAAGCTTAAGGCTTAACAATAACAATAGCAATATACTTTATTCATCCCTGCAGGAAATTAAAGCTGTCATTCAATCGCACAACGAAGAACATGTCTCAATAATTCTAAGTCATTGAACACACGCACATACACACTCTTAGACATACAGCCCCTTTCAAGCCCCTTTCTCTCAATCTGCATACACTAATAGCAAACCCAAAATTTCCTGGAATAATGCTTTCTCTGTCAAACCAAAACGTAAAAACTCTCAAACTCACACATCCACAACCCTCCCTTAGAAAGCTATCGTCCTTGACAGACGTCTTGACGCATGCACACACACAGTTAATGACTGGTATAATTTTCATTAAAAACTGACAGTTTTTAATTTTTAATTGCTTAGTTGCACCATTGAAATTACCTCGCTTCAACAGAAGGTCCAGGCTCTGAACCAACCAAAGTACATGTTTGAAAAAGACGGGCTTTGATTTTGAACAATCAAAATTATTTCTTGTAGCCCTGCTTGGCTTGCTCCCTTAATTCATGGTGGAGTCGTCAGGGCATCGTCTTGACAAGCTATGCACCAGTCTCCTCCATCGGCTGTAGCTATGAACCATCAAAATGACTTCTTGAAGTATCCCGTCCCTAATAAGCCTCATGGTTTCTGTGGACATTAAGCACCATGTTTACGTTTTTCTTCTTGAACCATCAAGATTACTTCTTCTTGAACCATCAAAATTACTTCTTCTTGAACCATTGAAATGACTTCTTTTAAGAAAATAGCCTCGAGCCTGAAAAACTACTTCTTAAAGAGGTGGGAGTTAAACCATGAAGATTACTTTTTCTTGAACTGTCAAAATGACTTCTTTTAACAAAATAGCTTTGAGCACGAGAAACTACTTCTTAAAGAGGTGGGATTGAACCATCGAGATTACTTCTTCCTGAACTATCAAAATGATCAAGATTACTTCTTCCTGAACTATCAAAATGACTTCTTTGAAAAAAATAGCCTTGAGCCTGAAAAATGACTTCTTAAAGAGGTGGGATTTGAACCATCAAGATTACTTCTTTTAACAAAATAGCTTTGAACCATCAAAATGACTTCTGCTGAAAGAAGAGGGATTTGAACCATCAAGATTACTTCTTTTATCAAAGTAGTTTTGAACCTTGAAAATTACTTCATAACAAAAGGGCTTTGGCCCATCAAAATTGCTTTGTATTGCAACACTAGTGCAGCATTGCAGCTATCTTGTCTGCAGTTTGTATGATGCATGTTTTAACCCACAAAGACAAAGGCATTTAATGACTGAATCATAAAGCCGTTTCTCTGAAAAGAAGGGCTTTCAATTATCAAAATCGTGTTTTCTTAACAGAAGGGTTGTGGACCATCAACTTTGCTTTTTGTTAACGGAGGGGCTCAATTAGACCATCAAAACTGCCTCTTTTCAACATGTTTTCTTGAAAGAATTGAATGTACAAGTTTGCACTTTGGTGCAGAATTACTGTGTCCGAAGCCTTCACTTTATAGAAGTTTGTCTAACCCTAATCTGAGTGTAGACAGATTTGCCTCATTCACCATGTCATCTTATAATTTGTATTAAGCACAGTGTAGTCTTCACAGAATTTGTTGTGAACACAGTTTCGTATTAAACCAGCTTAATGTACTATTGTAAGCATATAAATCATGGATTTTGAAATTATCTTAATAAAAAAAGAAAAAGTTAATGTCTTTATTTATATTATCTTTGCTTGAAATGGATCTGCCTTAAGCTCATTTTATCTTACAAGAACTTGAAGGAATTTCTCTGAAACATTGGAACTAGACTAAAGGGCATCTTAAAAGAAATTACTCTTAAGCACAGTTTCAGCTTGAAGGAATTTGTCTGAAACATCTTAAAGGAATTTGTCATAAGCTTTTTTTCATCTTAAAAGAATGTGCCTCATCTTTTGAAGATGTACCTTTGATGGAGTTTACGTACATTATATATACTTGCATACCAGGTGAGAGTTACGATAGGTGATTCAGGTCTTCATTGTTGTGTTTGTTGTTGTGTTCGATTGATTAACTCCCTTTGTTAATTAACCTTAAAGAATTAGTCTGAAAGTAAACACAGTTTTATCTAAAAGGAATTTGTCTTAGCACTGTTTCATCTTGAAAGACCCAGTTTTAAGCTTACTTTATTTTGAACCAATTTGTGTGTTAAGCATAGATATATAATATAGTTTGATCTTTAAAAAAATCTGTTTAAGTCTTGTGTTACAAAAGAAATTTGTTGTTGCTCCATTCTATGCTAAAATGGTCTAGGTTTAGAGGATTCCTGTGTGTCCTTTGGCACAACTGCTGAATGATTGATGATTGTTGGGATGATTGCATGGGGGGGGGGGGGGGGAGCAAGTGTAGACAGTGTACATGTCAGTGTGCTTAAGAATGGTGATAGCTTATGTTGTCAATGCATGTGCTTAAAAATGGTGATGGCTTGTGTGTCAGTGATAGCTAATGTGTCAGGGTGCTTAAGAATGGTGATAGCTTATGTGTCAGTGTGCTTAACGAATGGTGATAGCCAGATCATGGGTGTGATGGTATATGACTAGTCGTGTGTTCAGTTCAGTACGCATGACTGGACTTTGTTTTAACAATAACATGATAATTGTTGTGACATTAACTGAAACAAAATGAGGCCATGAATCAACAAACTAGGGAGTTAATTAGCGCTTGAAAGCCATCATACAAACACAGCAACAAAAGCCTGAGTGGCCTGTGGTAACTCTCACCTGGCATGCGAGTAAATACTGTGTACATAAACTCCACCAGAAGTACCGCCTCAAGGACGGCAGAGTTTATGTACCTTGTATTTACATGCATGTCAGGTGAGAGTTACCACAGTTACCTCAGGTCCTTGTTGTTGGGCTTGTGTGACATTTTTCAAGCGCCAATTAACTCCTTTGTTGTGACATTGTTATGTAGCGACTGAACCATTCAACCGGATGATGGTGTTAACTGGCTTGCTTTACAGTTCTTCTGTAGCATTCCTATTGCTAATGTTAGCGTACATAATGTCTGAACTGGTTCTCCATGGTGGTGAACTGGTTCTCCATGGTGGTGAACTGGTTTTCACTAGTGGTGAACTGGTTCTTACTGGTTCGCCATGGTGGTGAACTGGTTCTCACTGGTGGTGAACTGGTTCTCCATAGTGGTGAACTGGTTCTCACTGGTGGTGAACTGGTTCTCCATGGTGGTGAACTGGTTCTCACTGGTGGTGAACTGGTTCTCCATAGCTTACCACTGTGGAGAACCAGTTCACCACCATGGAGAACCAGTTCACCACCATGGAGAACCCGTCACCACCATGCACCATGATGTTCACCATCATGAAGAACCAGTTTACCATTGTGGAAAACCAGTTCACCACCATGGAGAACCAGTTCACCACTGTGGAGAACCAGTTCACCACCAGTGAGAACCAGTTCACCACCAGTGAGAACCAGTTTACCACTGTGGAGAACCAGTTCACCACCAGTGAGAACCAGCTCACCACCAGTGAGAACCAGCTTACACTGTGGAGAACCAGTTCACCACCATGGAGAATGAGTTCACCACCATGGAGAACCCGTCACCACCATGCACCATGATGTTCACCATCATGAAGAACCAATTTACTATTGTGGAAAACCAGTTCACCATGGTGGTGATGGGTTCTCCATGGTGGTGATTCTGCATGATGGTGAACTGGTTCTCACTGGTGGTGAGCTGGTTCTCACTGGTGGTGAACTGTTTCTCCCCAGTGAGCTGGTTCTCCATGATGGTGAACTGGTTCTCCCCAGTGGTAAACTGGATCTCACTGGTGGTGAACTGGTTCTCCACAGTGGTGAACTGGTTCTCACTGGTGGTGAACTGGTTCTCACTGGGGGTGAACTGGTTCTCACTGGTGGTGAGCTGGTTCTCCATGGTAGTGAACTGGTTCTCCACAGTGGTAAACTGGTTCTCACTGGTGGTGAACTGGTTCTCCATGGTGGTGAGCTGGTTCTCACTGGTACTTCCTGGGTACTGTATAACTATAGCATCATGGTGCATGGTGGTGATGGGTTCTCCATGGTGGTGAACCAGTTCACTATCATGGAGAACTGGTTCTCACTGGTGGTGAACTGGTTCTCCATGATAGTGAACTGGTTCTCCACAGTGGTAAACTGGTTCTCACTGGTGGTGAACTGGTTCTCCATGGTGGTGAGCTGGTTCTCACTGGTACTTCCTGGGTACTGTATAACTATAGCATCATGGTGCATGGTGGTGATGGGTTCTCCATGGTGGTGAACCAGTTCACTATCATGGAGAACTGGTTCTCACTGGTGGTGAACTGGTTCTCCATGATAGTGAACTGGTTCTCCATGGTGGTGAACTGGTTCTCCCTGGTGGTGAGCTGGTTCTCCATGGTGGTGAACTGGTTCTCCACAGTGGTGAACTGGTTCTCACTGTTGGTGAACCGGTTCTCCATGGTGGTGAACTGGTTCTCACTGGTGGTGAACTGGTTCTCCACAGTGGTAAACTGGTTCTTCATGATGGTGAACATCATGGTGCATGGTGGTGACGGGTTCTCCATGGTGGTGAATGGGTTCTCACTGGTGGTGAACTGGTTCTCACTGATGGTGAACTGGTTCTCCATGATGGTGAACTGGTTCTCCATGGTCGTGAACATCATGGTGCATGGTGGTGACCTGGTTCTCCCTGGTGGTGAACTGGTTCTCACTGGTGGTGAACTGGTTCTCCATGGTGGTGAACTGGTTCTCACTGGTGGTGAACTGGTTCTCCACATGGTGGTGAACTGGTTCTCATGGTGGTGAACTGGTTCTCCAGGTGGTAAACTGGTTCTCCATGGTGGTGAACTGGTTCTCACTGTAGTGAACTGGTTCTCACATGGTGGTGAACTGGTTCTCATGGTGGTGAACTGGTTCTCCATGGTGGTGAACTGGTTCTCATGGTGGTGAACTGGTTCTCCATGATAGTGAACTGGTTCTCACTGGTGGTGAACTGGTTCTCCACAGATGGTGAACTGGTTCTCCATGATGGTGAACTGGTTCTCCATGGTCGTGAACATCATGGTGCATGGTGAACTGGTTCTCACTGGTAGTGAACTGGTTCTCCACAGAGGTAAACTGGTTCTCCATGGTGGTGAACTGGTTCTCACTGGTAGTGAACTGGTTCTCCACAGTGGTAAACTGGTTCTCCATGGTGGTGAACTGGTTCTCCATGGTGGTGAACTGGTTCTCACTGTGGTGAACTGGTTCTCCACTGTGGTGAACTGGTTCTCCATGGTGTTGAACTGGTTCTCACTGGTAGTGAACTGGTTCTCCACAGTCGTAAACTGGTTCTCCATGGTGGTGAACTGGTTCTCACTGGTGGTGAACTGGTTCTCCATGATAGTGAACTGGTTCTCCATGGTGGTGAACTGGTTCTCCATGATAGTGAACTGGTTCTCCATGATAGTGAACTGGTTCTCCATGGTGGTGAACTGGTTCCCCAGTGGTAAACTGGTTCTCACTGGTGGTGAACTGGTTCTCCACAGTGGTAAGCTGGTTCTCACTGGTGGTGAACTGGTTCTCACTGGTGGTGAGCTGGTTCTCCATGGTGGTGAACTGGTTCTCCACAATGGTAAACTGGTTCTTCATGATGGTGAACACCATGGTGCATGGTGGCAACGGGTTCTCCGTGGTGGCAGTAAGGTAAGTGGTGGAATGGATGGATCTTACAAAAGGTTCATTGGAGACTTGAGCTTGCACACCTTCAGGGTATGCAGGTGGGGGGGAGACGGAGAGTATATATACCTATCGCTACACTGTCACCACCAGAACGACTCCTGCATTAAGATGGGCAGCGATGAGAGCCATTTTAATGTTTCATAATTGTGAGGGACAGTCACAAGACAACGTCCATAAACCACAACTTTTGAAGAGAAAGGAGAGCCGAAGCGGAATCAAGCCGAGGTCCTTCTGCTTACCAGCATAACACCTTACCACTAGGCCAAACCGGCTGACTGGAACGATGCTGCTGACTGTGTGACCTTTGTGGTGTTGGCAGGTGATGATGCAGGTGCGTGACACGGGGCTGGATGCAGACAGCATGCACACTGCTCTGCTTATTGTCAATCTCGACTCGGCCCTCGACTTACCTGTGAGTATGGGTATGGGTATGTCTCTGTGTGTGTGTGTGTGTGTGCGCGCACATTTGTGTGTGTGTGTGTGTGTTCTGGGAAGGGGTGGGTGGGTAGGAGCTGTTTGTACTTTTTGGTATGAGTGTCCTTTGGTAGTTTTAGCTTGCGAGAGCTTACATGTGTGCACTGTGTGTATCTGGCTCTGTGAACATGCAAGGTTTTGTGTGGAAGTTTTTTATGCGCTATATATACATTTTCATTCATTCATTCTGTGTATGTTCTGTGTGTGTGTGTGTGTGTGTGTGTGTGTGTGTGTGTGTGTGTGTGTGTGTGTGTGAGTGTGTATTCTCTGTGTGTGTGTGTGTGTGTGTATGTGTGTGGTGTGTGTGTGTGTGTGTGTGTGTGTGTGTGTGTGTGTGTGTGTGTTCTGTGTGTGTATGTGTGTGTGTGTTCTGTATGTGAGTGTGAGTGTGTATTCTGTGTGTGTGTGTGTGTGTGTGTGTGTGTGTGTGTGTGTGTGTGTTTGTGTGTGTGTGTGTGTGTTTTCTCTCAGTGTGTGTGTGTGTGTGTGTGTGTGTGTGTGTGTGTGTGTGTGTGTGTGTGTGTGTGTGTTTTCTCAATGTGTGTACGTGTGTGTGTTAAGTCAGTCTCTCAGGTGATAAGTTTAACAAAAACAATCATGCTAAACTATGTGCATGCATCTGCTGATGTGCTGAAAGTGACAGCAGTTTGTTCAGTTTGTCATGTCACGAGCGGAAGAACGATCACTCGCGATTAACTGTTTGTGGCCTAAATTTGTGATGACATTTAGTTTCAGATTCATTCTGTTAATTGTGGCTATGTTTTAACGTCAAATGCATTTAAGTTACCTATAAGATGACTATTTAAGAAAGAAACCTGTAGATAGATAGATAGATAGATAGATGGATGGATGGATAGATACGTAGATAGATGTGTGTGTGTGTGTGTGTGTACTCTCTTTCTCTCCTTCTCTCTCTCTTCAAAATGACTTATATTGTGATTTTTGTGATTTTTTTTCTTTCTGTGGTGGCCAGCGCATAAGCAATAACAATTTCTTGGTAATTGGACGCGTTTTCAGGCAGTGTTTCTTTTTCTGGAGTTTTCACAAGGTGTTTGCGGCGATGCCAGTTACAGTTGGTGTTATTTCGTTTACTGTTCAAGTTCTTTTACTGTTTAAGTTCTCAGGGTTTCTTGTTTGTTTGTTTGTTTGTTAATGTTACTGTTCATCCTCCGCTTGGAAGTTTGGCATTAAGCTGATTTTTACAACTTTTCTGGAGAAGTAAAAAAAAAAACTGTATTTTTTTATTTTTTTTTTATTTTATTTTTTAGGCATCAGCATGTTTGGGGTTACATTGTTTGATTGATGATCACTTATACAGTGCCATTCTCCGCTCTCTTGAGCAGACTCACTGCACTCGCATGTGGCTCTACATGAGTGATAAGCCTTTTATAGCATGTTTTTTGAATATCCACTGAAGTGGTGTCAGTACTTACAGAGCTGGCATGGCTGGTGCCACATGAAACTGCAGCCATCTCGGCGCAAGTTCTGTGTACACCATACACCATGCACCATGTCACTTCATGCAAAGCCACATACGTAAGTGTTATGCGTGTTTAGCTGTAACCTGCCACCTGCACCTTTGGCAGAATAACCGGGATCTTTTACGTGCTACTGCAGTAACACGGGGTGGAACGGATACCAAATTAGAGTCAGCACAGAAAGTTGACCCTGGAGAAGAAAATTCTCCGCCGCTCCTGCAGGGATTTGAACCGCGACCTTTCAGTCACTAGCACGGCGCTCTAACCACTGAGTTATCCCCGCTAATGATACTGTAAAATAAATTTAAAAGCTATATTTTAAAAAGTTAGTTGCTGGACTTCAGAGAAGCTTGTCTTTCATCACTGCTTTGTCTTTCACAATGTTTCGTTTGATTGCACTTGAAGATTGTGTGAATTGAGTGGAACATTGCAAAAGTCAAGGCATTGAGGAAAGAAAGCTGTGTAAGTCGGAACATCGTGACATGATTTATACATGCTTTTCCAGCTACACCATTTTCAAACTCAAAGTCAAGATAACTACAACTTACAGGAGACGTGCAATTTTCAAGCAGGTTCATTTCGGTATTTTCTGGGTACTGTATAACTGTGACTTAAGCAAGATATGCAATTTTCAAAGAGGTACAGTTTAATACTTCCTGGGTGTTGTATGACTACGACTTAGCTAAGATAGGCAATTTTTAAACAGTATATGTTACATTTTTGGTACTTTCTGGCAAACACATATGTTACATTTTTGGTACTTTCTGGGTACCATTGATTATATTAATATGACTCAGGTAAGGTAGGCTGTTTTCAAACAGGTACATTTTGGTACTGAGGCAAGGTAGGCTGTTTTCAAACAGGTACATTTTGGTACTTCCTGGGTACTGTATAACTATAACTTGGTTAAGATATTGCAATTTTCAAACAGGTACATTTTGATACTTCTGTACCGTATAACTATAACTGTAATGTATAACTATAAGTTGTATAACTTAGGTAAGATATGCAATTTTCAAACAGGTACATTTTGATACTTCCTGGGTACTGTATGACTATAACTTGGTTAAGATATGCAATTTTCATACAGGTACATTTTGATACTTCCTGGGTACTGTATAACTATAACTTGGTTAAGATATGCAATTTTCAAACAGGTACATTTTAATACTTCCTGAGTACTGTATAACTTGGTTAAGATATGCAATTTTCAAACAGGTACATTTTGATACTTTGTGGGTAGGTAAGACATGCAGTTTTCATACAGGTACATTTTGATACTTCCTGGGTACTGTATAACTATAACTTGGTTAAGATATGCAATTTTCAAACATTTTGATAGTTCCTGGGTACTGTGTAACTATAACTTAGATAAGATATATATGTGCAATTTTCAAACAGGCACATTTTAATACTTTCTTGGTACTGGATCCGGAAAACAGATTTTACCAATTTTGTGGTGCAATGTTTAGTCAGAGTGTTTTTGTTTTTTAATCACCGAGAATTGACTTAGGCCAAAATTCCATGCCAAGGACCTGTTGTTTTGATGGCGTTTCTTCTGTTTTTTATTGCTGGTTTGTTGTTTCACAGGGTCAGTGGCACAGATGCTTTTAAATTGTTATACTCTTTAGCTGGTAGGGTAGAACCCTTATGCTCTGTGTAATTGTAAAGACTTAAAAGGTTGAAAAGAACACTACTTATAGGGACAAAACACAGCATGCTCATTTTTGGGGCTAATCCCCTTTATCACGCTACACAATGCTGCTTAAACAACAGTTAAACGGTGTAAAATGAGATGCAGAACTGAGACAGCTCAACCCAAAAGCAGCTAGGCGTCTTGGTTCTGCATCTCATTTTGCATTGCTGGTTTTAAATGATAATCTTAACACTAACTAAGGAAAGGAACTCGCAACAGAGAATTGTGAATTTTAGCTCTAAAATAATCCGCGATCAAGTTAGGACTTTATCCTTGTTCTGTGACCAACAGATTTTACACATGATGATGATGAAGTGATGCTTTATGTCCTCCGATGTCAGTTGACATATTAGGGACAAGTTGTGACCAATGCCGAAGCACGGTGCAATAAATCTTTACGTCCACGGAAACCAGAAGGCTCGTTAGGACGGACAGTCCAGGACGTCCACCTCGACTCTCACACAGCTCCTGAACTATGAGATTTTACACAAAGCGGAGTCTGTTTTTATAAGACCCCGAGCCTGCCCTGTATGGGGGGTTGGAACGCTTGCCCCATGGAAGCCGGTTCAGATCTCTGGCACACAAAACCGACAGAAGAGGAAACTCTTTTGTTCCCGCTGCAGTTCGACTCCTTAACAGGGCATGATCAGCCCTCTGAACGGTCTTTTAAACAAGCAAACATTTCATGGCCATTCACATAGTTCAGGAGCTGTGTGAGAGTCGAGGTGGCCGTCCTGGGCTGTCCGTCCTAACGAGCCTTCTGGTTTCCGTGGACGTAAAGCTATATTGAACCGTGCTTCGGCATTGGTCTCAGCTTGTCCCTGATATGTCAACTGACATCTGAGGACGCTAAGCATCGCTTCATCATGGGCACTCATTCCGCCTCAGGGTAGCGAAATGTTCAGCTGCTTCCCGAGTGTCCATTCTACACCCGATAGTTACAGCCTCACCAGTTTTACTCCAGTTGCCTGTTGTAGATCAAGATCTACTGGGTTGGTTGGTGTTGGGAGATCAGGTGACTGATAAGCACCAGTATTACAGGGAACACCCGGAAACTCCATACAGGATCAGCCAGTTGTAAAATTAGCTGCTAGTCCTACCTATTGGGACCCTACTGCTGGCCTTTTGTGATGGTCCTTAATGCACATATTACGAAATTAAGTTCTGATGTGACTGTGATTAGCTGTGACTTAGGGGTGGCTTGGTTTAGTGTGCATGGTTCATACCTATTGGGATGCTCAGGTTACTCGCAGCCACCTATGGTACTTAATGCCATTTGACGTGTGTTCTGTGTGTGTGTGTGTGTGTTAGGGGTGGTTGGTTGTGTGTGCATGGCATACCTATTGGGCCCTGACTGCTGGTTTTGTGTGGTCTTACATGCATGATTGAATTGTTACATTGTTGATTATGTAACTTACTTTTATACATGGCAAATTGTCACCCTACTGCTGGCCTTTTGTGATGGTCCTTAATGCACATATTACGAAATTAAGTTCTGATGTGACTGTGATTAGCTGTGACTTAGGGGTGGCTTGGTTTAGTGTGCATGGTTCATAAGTCGGATGCTCAGGTTACTCGCACCCACCTATACGAACTGCGAAACATTATGCCATGCCGTGTGTGTGTGTGTGTGTGTGTGTGTGTGTGTGTGTGTGTGTGTGTGTGTGTGAGCAGGCATGCATGCATGAGTGAATGTGTGTGTGTGTGTGGTAGCTTACACTGCATGAATGAGATTGTTACATTGTTGAATTTAACATTACTTTTATACATGGCAAATTGTAACGTTTTTGTCTATATATATTTTTAAACAGCACTGTATGAATGGAACGTCACCCAGGCAAATTCTTGGGTACATTTAAATGTCATTGGCGAATATAAATCCTTGTATCCTTGTAAATGATGTATATGAAGCATTTTAAATCAGTCTTTCATGTGACTTCATATTATCGACATGAAACCGTGAAACGAATCAGGAAGATCCTAAAGAGACACAAGGCTGTGCGTACATCACTGTGTTGTTGCCCAGTAGACAACACTAGTGGAATTTGTGACTAGCAGTGATGCTAAATTCCGAAAAAACGTGTTGACCAAACTGAAACACTTCTGACTGTAGATAAGTTTGTGAAACATCCAATCAAATTAGCAGTTGTGTTGATGTCCTTTTGAGTGGTTCAGTGCATCTCATTTTGATATGAATCACTTCAGACTGGCACCAGCTGAGACATTTTTTTTTTTTAGGATGGCCAATACACTGCGGGTAATACTCTCTTTGTTACTCTCAATGTAGGACTTGACCACTTTACAGTTTGATTTGTTTTGCATCTCTGCACTCTCTGTGTATTCATCCATGGGTGTTGTATGTTGTGTGACAGCGCGGTAAGAAGACAATGGAGGAGCCATCCCCCTTCACCCTCCTGACAGTGGGACAGACGACGAAGGAAAGCGTTGTCCGTGCCGCCACCACTGAGCCACGCTGGGAGCAGAACTTCAGGTTCTTTGTGGCCAACCCCAACCACCAGAACCTGGACATTGAGGTGAGCATCGTCAGTGTGGCTTCTTCTTCTGCCGCTTCTTTTGAACTTGCTTCTGCCTCAGATGGTCAGTCCGGTGGTTTGGATGAAGGCTGTGGTCTTTGGAAGGTCTGGATGGTATACAGAAGGACTGGGTGATCTTCAGGAGGTCTGGTTGGGCTTTCAAAGGGGGGTCTTGGGTGGTCTTCAGGAGCTCTGGATGAAGGCTGTGGTCTTCAGGTCTGGATGGTCTTTAGGAGTTCTAGATGAAGGCTGTGGTCTTCAGAAGGTCTGGGTGGTCTTTAGGAGTTCTGGATGAAAGCTGTAGTCTTCAGAAGGTCTGGATGTCTTCAGAAGGTCTGGATGGTCTGTAGAAGGTCTGGATGGTCTTCAGAAGGTCTGGATGAAGGCTGTGATCTTCAGAAGGTCTGTGTGGTCTTCAGGAGGTCTGGATGATCTTCAGAAGGTCTGGATGGTCTTCAGGAGGTCTGGATGGTCTTCAGGAGGTCTGGATGGTCTTCAGAAGGTCAGAATTTTCTTCTGGAGGTCTGGATGAAGGCTGTGGTCTTCAGAAGGTCTAGACGGTCTTCAGGAGGTCTGGATGGTCTTCAGAAGGTCTGGATGAAGGCTGTGGTCTTGAGAAGGTCTGAATGGTCTGTAGAAGGTGTGGATGGTCTTCAGAAGGTCTGGATGAAGGTCTTCAGGACTTCTGGGTGAAGGCTGTGGTCGTCAGAAGGTCTGGATGGTCTTCAGAAGGTCAGAATGGTCTTCAGAGGACTGGATGAAGGTAGTGGTCTTCAGAAGGTCTGGATGGTCTTCAGGAGGTCTGGATGGTTTTCAGAAGGTCTGGATGAAGGTAGTGGTCTTCAGAAGGTCTGGATGGTCTTCAGGAGGTCTGGATGAAGGCTGTGGTCTTCAGAAGGTTTGGATGAAGGCTGTGATCTTGACAAGGTCCACACACATAGACAGTAAAGACTCTGTATTCTCAGTCTACAAATTTCTATGTCTACACACACAGACAATAAAGATCCTGTATTCTGCATCTGCAGATTTCTATGTCCACACACACGGACAATGAAGATTCTGTATTCTGTATCTGCTAGTTTCAGATCCGTGACAGCAAGACGAAGAAGACGATTGGAGAGGATTTTGTATTCTGTATCTGCTGGTTTCATATCCGCGACAGCAAGACGAAGAAGACGATTGGAGAGGATTTTGTATTCTGTATCTGCATATTTCTGTGTCCACACACACAGACAGTAAAGATTCTGTAATCTGTATCTGCTGGTTTCAGATCCGTGACAGCAAGACGAAGAAGACGATTGGAGAGGTCAGCATGCGTCTGAAGGAACTGATGGGCACGGAGGACATGCTGCTGGAGAAGAAGTTCCCTGTCAAGAGTGCTGAGCCTGGCTGCTCCTTGTTCATGACTCTCGTGCTGAGGGTCAGTCACTCAGCTGGAACAGTTCCAGCCCCCTGCCCCTGCTGCCATATGCATGCATGCATAAACGCATACATGCAAGCACACACATTGTCATGCGCGTGCAGCACTGCATGCATGCACGCACGCAACATCACACACACTGAACACCACACAACACACTGATGACACACACCACACACACACACACACACAACAACACACACACACACACACACTGAGAAAACACACACACACAACAACACACACACACACACACACACACACACACACACACACACTGAAAAAACACACACACACACAACACACACACATGAAAACACACACACACACACACACACACACACACACACACACACACACACACTCACATGCTCTCACACACTTACACACCTCTCCACCACCACCACCACCACACACATACATGCATGCATGCACACATGCTCACACACACATGCCTGCCCCCCTTTCACCACCACCACCTCACAAATACCACCATCTCACAAACATAAATACACACACATGCACGCACACATGCGCATACATTTGCACACACTCATACCATGTGTAGAGAGTAAATCACTGCCCCAGAACAGAATCTCCACTCTCCACCCTTAAAGGAAACTAAATTCCTGTATTAACTTCACACATCAAGGGTAAGTTACAGTGCCAGTCAGAAGGGACAACGGAATTGTTCTTGTTTTGAATGGGAGCTGACTTGTTAATTTTGTTGTTGTCGTTGTTGGGTATATTAATGTGTGTGTTTGTGTGTGTGAGTGTGTGTGTGTGTGTGTGAGTGTGTGTGTGTGTGTGTGTGTGTGTGTGTGAGTGAGTGTGTATGAGTGTGTGTGAGTGTGTATGAGTGTGTGTGTGCTGTCTTTGAAGTTCAGACATACGTCTGTTTAGCTGTTCTTTTTCCAAGTTCTGTGTGTGTTGAACGGGAGGTTTCCTTGTCTGTGCTGAGTGCACTAGCCTCTAAGCTAGTGACGTCTATCAGCAAGCTTGCACTGGGCCCACTCCCATGTCAGCCGAGTCCCAGTGAGGATGCTTCTGGGGCGTAGGATCTTGGAGGGGCCAGGGTCGTGATGGGAGGAAAACAGGGTGATAGTGGCCAGCGGAGTAAGCCGGCATGGTTAATTAACTAATTTGTTGTAGATAATTCATATGATTGCTTTTATTTCGTGAAGAGGTATTAATTTAAAACATTTTTTAATGTGATATGCACAGCTTGGTGCCAGTTGGATTTCTCATGTATTTATTTATGAATGACTTTTTACCTCAATGTTTATTTGCTGTTGTTGTAATTTAATGATGTTTTATGATTGGCGTGAACGTGGGATGAGTGTACTTGGCACCACAAAACATTCCTCGTGCAGTTGTATTGACATTTGGCAATACAGTTGTATCTGTGGTTTTGGTTTGCACAGGTGCTGACGCCAGAAGCCAACCCACAATGGATGGAGTCAGAGGACCTGGTGACAGACGAGGTGCTGGATGATGCAGGTGAGTGTCTGCTACCTTAGTGGAGGAGCATCCTCCCAGCATGGCTGCTAGACCTGCAATATGCTGATGCAATGTTGCTGAGACTTGCATAATGCTGACACAATGTCTCTGAGACTTGTGTCATGCTGGCACTGTGGCTGTTAGACCTGCAATATGCTGATGCAATGTTGCTGAGACTTGCATAATGCTGACACAATGTCTCTGAGACTTGTGTCATGCTGGCACTGTGGCTGCTAGACCTGCAATATGCTGATGCAATGTTGCTGAGACTTGCATAATGCTGACACAATGTCTCTGAGACTTGTGTCATGCTGGCACTGTGGCTGTTAGACCTGCAATATGCTGATGCAATGTTGCTGAGACTTGCATAATGCTGACACAATGTCTCTGAGACTTGTGTCATGCTGGCACTGTGGCTGTTAGACCTGCAATATGCTGATGCAATGTTGCTGAGACTTGCATAATGCTGACACAATGTCTCTGAGACTTGTGTCATGCTGGCACTGTGGCTGTTAGACCTGCAATATGCTGATGCAATGTTGCTGAGACTTGCATAATGCTGACACAATGTCTCTGAGACTTGTGTCATGCTGGCACTGTGGCTGTTAGACCTGCAATATGCTGATGCAATGTTGCTGAGACTTGCATAATGCTGACACAATGTCTCTGAGACTTGTGTCATGCTGGCACTGTGGCTGTTAGACCTGCAATATGCTGATGCAATGTCGCTGAGACTTGCATAATGCTGACGCACTGTCTCTGAGACTTAAGTAATGCAAACACACTGCCTCTGAGACTTGCGTGATGCCGACGCAGTGTCTCTGAGACTGGCATAATGCTGATGCAATGTCTCTGAGACTTGCATAACGCTGACATGAATCTCTGAGATTTATGGAATGCTGATTCAAGATCTCAGAGATTTACGTAATGCTGACGCAATGTTTCTGAGACTTGCTTAACGCTGACATGAATCTCTGAGATTTATGGAATGCTGATTCAAGATCTCAGAGATTTACGTAATGCTGACACAGTGTCTCTGAGACTTGCATAATGCTGACACAGTGTCGATGCAGAGGCTCTGGTGGGTTTGGTGGGAACTGTGTTCGCAGACCCTTGCTCCCAGTCAAATGGTTCTCATGTGGGGAGAGCCACTCCATTTTTGATCGCTTACACCTGAAGTCTGATGGCTTTGAGTTCTTCCATGTTGCCCTCTTAGCCCTGATATAACCCTGTGTGGTTGACTGGGCCCAAAACACCAACTGACTAACTAACTGACGATGCCCTCTTAACCCTAATATAACCCTGTGTGTCTGACTGGGCCCAAAACACCAACAGACTTACTAACTGACGATGCCCTCTTAACCCTAATATAACCCTGTGTGTCTGACTGGGCCCAAAACACCAACAGACTTACTAACAATGCCTTCTTAACCCTAATATAACCCTGTGTGTCTGACTCGGCTCAAAGCACCGCCTGATGAACTAACTAACGATGCCCCCTTAACCCTGATATAACCCTGTGTGGCTGACTGGTCTCAAAGCGCCAACTGACTGACTAACGATGCCCTCATAACCCTAATATAACGCTGTGTGTCTGACTGGACCCAAAACACCGACTGACTAACTAACTGACGATGCCCCCTTAACCCTGATATAACCCTGTGTGGCTGACTGGTCTCAAAGCGCCAACTGACTGACTAACAATGCCCTCTAAGCCCTGATAACCCTGTGTGGCTGACTGGTCTCAAAGCGCCAACTGACTGACTAACGATGCCCTCTTAACCCTGATATAACCCTGTGTGGCTGACTGGTCTCAAAGCGCCAACTGACTGACTAACGATGCCCTCATAACCCTAATATAACCCTGTGTGTCTGACTGGTCTCAAAGCGCCAACTGACTGACTAACGATGCCCTCTAAGCCCTGATAACCCTGTGTGGCTGACTCAGCTCAAAGCACCGCCTGGCGAACTTACTAACGATTCCCTCTTAGCCCTGATGTAACCTTGTGTGGTTGACTGGGCCCAAAATGCCAACTGACTAACTAACAATGCCCTCTTAGCCCTGATACAACCCAGTGTGGCTGACTGGGCACAAAGTACCAACTGACTAACTGACGATGCCCTCTTAACCCTGATATAATCCAGTGTGGCTGACTGGGCACAAAGTGCCAACTGACTAACTGACGATGCCTTCTTCAACGAGTTTGTCTTTCAGTCACACTCTGTCCAGATAGGTCCCTCTTCTTCTTTGGCCGTAGAAACTGGAGTCGGAGGCATTTTTATCACTGAAATGTTTGTGTTTGTTTTTTGTCACTGAAATGTTTGTGTTTGTTTTTTGTCACTGAAATGTTTGTGTTTGTTTTTTATCACTGAAATTGTTTGTGTTTGTTTTTTGTCACTGAAATGTTTGTGTTTGTTTTTTGTCACTGAAATGTTTGTTTGTTTTTTGTCACTGAAATGTTTGTTGTTTGTTTTTTGTCACTGAAATGTTTGTGTTTTTGTTGTTTTGTTCACTTTTGTAATATGTTTTGTGTTTTGTTTTTTGTTTTTCACTGTTGTTGCGAATTTGTTTTTTTTTGTTTTTTTGTGTTTTTTTGGAGGGGGAGAATGGTGTGTTGTTGGGGGGGGGGGGGGGGTTGGCTGCCCATTGCTTAGGCATTTTTTTGGTGCTAGATATGAGCCTGTGACAAAAGGTGCTCCCGCTTAGCCCAGGTCTGTTTGTGTATTCCTACTTCATCTTACTACAGTTACACCAAACTGTGGTTGCTTTTATTCAGTATGCATTGATGAGTTACTAAGAATTGGCTTTTGGTGACCAAGAGGAGGATTAAAAACAAACAAACAAAGATGAAAATCAACCAAAAACAGCATCCGGAAAGTGGGACAACATGGGATGTTTGACTTCAGCTGAAAACATCAACTAACCAGCTGAACTATTCCTGACAACTTGTTCACCATTTGACCACTGAATAAACTAACTTTAGTATCCAGCCGAGTTGAAACCTTAACTTTAAAATGAAAATGAAAATGCACACATTTGTCCAAAATTCTGATAAATTTGAAGATTGTCTGCTACCGTCCGCCACTGCATTCACTGCAGACCTTCGCATCATAGAACATGAATATATATGTCAATTAAAGTGCACCTTTTACTGGTTTCTTTGTGAAATGAAAGGCTGAATTTATTCATCATCAATAGTCATAATAATTACGGATTGTGCTTTATGGTGATTCATGTGTAAACATTTGAATAATGATGAGAATTTCAGTGCTCTAACCTTGCATTAAAGCCCAAAAAGCACGCATACTATAGTCGTGGCAGTTCTACAGGGCAGGCAGTTGAAACCACCAGTCACTACACAGCAATAGACGATTTCTGGAAATAACAGGCAAAGATAATTTGATCTTGTTTTCTTACTCTGGGAGAGTGAAGTCCCCTGAATGCAGCAGCAGCTGAGAAGAGCTGATCTGCGACAGTTTTAGATCTTCAGGCATGGACCTATTATAATTTATACCAGACTAGCAGCTGGGGGAACCTACTATCGGATCTGCATGTTCCCCACGAACAGCGAGCGCTTGATTGGCATTTCTGATGCCTTTTCTGCCTTTGTTTACGGGTATCCGTCATCTTGCCCACGTGCTCACTGAACCCCCAACAAAAGCGTGCCTACTCTGTGCTACACCCGCAGGCCTGGACCTGTATATACAGGCCATGACTGTAGGCACTTACCGAATGCAGTCCCCTGGATTTCCGAAGATCGTCTATTACAAACCAAAACATATTGCTTGAAGTGTTGGGGAACAGTGCACAGAGAACAGCTTCGTGCAGAGAAGCAATCTGCTGTGCGTAAGCACGTTTGTGAAAGGTGGATCTTTTTCTTTCTTCTGTGTGTTTGTATGTATCCTTTCTGCCTACTTGTCGCTTAGAGTAAAACTCCAAACAAAAACAGGATGTACCTCTGGTGGAGTTTACGTACCTTGTATTTACACGCATGCCAGGTGAGAGTTACCGTAGGCGACTTGGGTCTTTGTTGTTGTACTTGTGTCACGTATATCAAGTGCTAATTAACTCCCTTGTGTGTTGATTCAGTTACTTAGAGTTTTTGGTTTGAACTAGCTCTTTCTGGATTAAATGTATGGTTTGTTTCTTTCCTTTTTTTTCCCTTCTACTTCTGATTATAGTTGACGCCAGTGACAAAATTCCTCAATCGGAGGATGCAAGCGTATGGTCTGGCTTCTCTACAGATCTGGATGATGTGGATTGAGCACAGAGGACAGACACTTTAAGAAATAAACTAAATGCAAATGATTTTTTTAGTCTTGTTCGTGTTTTTGTTTCACAGAGCTGTTTTTTCTTTTTCTTTTTTTCTGGCTTAAAAAAAAAACATCTTTACATATGAAAATCGGAACTGTTCCCTTGAGGTACAAGTTTTGAGTGTTGAGTACAGTGCTAGTTTGCAATTGGCTGTGTCTGAAGTTTTCATGGAGTTGTTTTTATATCACATCCTGTAGCGATGACTTTCTGTAGGTTGTTTTTGATAGTGTCGTGTTAATAACATTGGAGGTGAGCTGCATTCTGTTTCATTTGCATGCGGTTTGTTCTGTTGGTGATCAGATTTGAAATCATGTGCATTGTTTTACATTATTTTCAATTTGTTTGTTCTTCACTGTTTCTTTTCTTTTCTTTTTTTCTGTGACGCCTGTTAGTTTTGATCAGGAGAACATTTTCAGTGATGATCGGTATATTGTTTTCTCTAGCAATTCTGTATATTGTTGATTGCCTTTGACGCGTGTGTGTGTTCATTGGACTCTTCCAACCCCTAAACTCTGTGGGCAAGGGTCACACCCAGTTTTGTTGCCAGGGGTGGGACAGGGGGGGGGGGGGGGGGGGGTCACAGATCTTTAAAAAAAAGAAGACATTCCCATGTGTGTGTGGGACTCTTCCAACTCCTATACACAGTAAGCGAAGATCCTACCCATTTTCGTCTTCTTTTTGGAAAGATGTTCCCATACGTGTGTGCATTGGACTCTTCCAACCCCTGTGCTGTACCGGTGAGGATGGTACCCCTGTCCTTTTTGCCTGTGTCACAGATCTAAAAAGCAACAACACAGACAGGGTCTTTCACTCTTTGTTTTGAACACTTGGTGGGAATGGAGGGAGAGAGCATGAAAACAGTGCGCACCTCTTGTTTTAAATGATGGTTATTTGTGTCTTGTATTTGTATAGAAAAGGGGGAGTATTTAATGAGTATTTTATGCATGTGTGTGTGCGTGTGTGTGTGTGTGTGTGTGTGTGTGTGCATGCATGTGTGTGTGTGCATGCATGTGTGTGTGCGCGTGCGTGCGTGCGTGTGCGTGCGTGCGTGTGTATGTGTGTGTGTGTGCATGTGTGTGCGTGCGTGCGTGTGTGTGTGTATGTGAGAGAGAGAGAGAGAGACTGCTGCAGTACACCTGACATATCATTCACAGGTCAAATTCATTCCGGTCCTGCAGGACAGGAAGAATGATCGGTGCATTTTTCCACCATCCATTCCCAAACATCAGGGTCAGCAGCTTACGACCTCACATGTATCTAGCTGCGTACAGAGACACACGCCGCCCTCTAATACTTGTGTAGTGACTGACTCAGTAACATACCTTGGCAGGAGAGGGCAGCTCCGTGGACTCAAAGGAAGCTGCCAAGAAATCTGACACGCCAGTGGACACCGTGCCGGCAACAGCTGCTTCAGGTGGCGAGCAGAAGGGGGCGTCACCTTCACCAACAAGAGAAGAGCTGATCAAACCAGCCTCCAGCCCCACCCCGACGGAGTCGGAAGTCCGCCTGCGAAAGTCCGCCTCTCCCAGCTCGCCATCAGCGCAAAGGTAGAGTGTGAGGTTTTTGTTGTTGTTGTTTTTGTCTCTTTATCTGTCTGTGCCACTGAACCTGGGTAGAGTGTGACTGTGAGGTTTTTGTTGTTGTTGTTTTTGTCTCTCTGTCTGTCCGAACCACTGAACCTGGTAGAGTGTGAGATTTAAAAAAGAAAGAAAATCTGTCCCTTTATATGTTGGTACCACTGAACATGTGTAGAGTGTGAAGTTTTTTGTTTTGTTTTTTGGTCCCTTTATCTGTCCATACTGCTGAACCTGTTAGAGTGTGAGGTTTTTGTTGTTGTTTTTCTGTCCCTTTATCTGTCCATACTGCTGAACCTGGTGGAGTGTGAGGTTTTTGTTGTTGTTTTTCTGTCCCTTTATCTGTCCGTACCACTGAACCTGTTAGAGCGTGAGGTTTTTGTTGTTGTTTTCCTGTCCCTTTATCTGTCCGTACCACTGAACCTGTTAGAGTGTGAGGTTTTTGTTGTTGTTTTTCTGTCCCTTTATCTGTCCGTACCACTGAACCTGGGTAGAGTGTGAAATTTTTGTTTTGTTTTGTTTTTCTGTCCCTTTATCTGTCCGTACCACTGAACCTGGGTAGAGTGTGAAATTTTTGTTTTGTTTTGTTTTCTGTCCTTTTATCTGTCTGTACCACTGAACCTGTTAGAGTGTGAAGTTTTTGTTGTTGTTTTTCTGTCCCTTTATCTCCGTATCACCGAACCTGTTAGAGTGTGAAATTTTTGTTTTGTTTTCTGTCCTTTTATCTGTCCGTACCACTGAACCTGTTAGAGTGTGAGGTTTTTGTCGTTGTTTTTTGTCCCTTTATCTGTCCGTACCACTGAACCTGTTAGAGTGTGAGGTTTTTGTCGTTGTTGTTTTTTGTCCCTTTATCTGTGCCAATCTCATAGACACTGTTACCATGCCACTGAACCAGACATCCCGCCCTACCTCCAGCCCCATTTCAAGACTCATTCCACACTGCGGCCCTGCCTCCCTGCAACCCACTGGAGGAAAGTCAGATTGGCTGCCATCTGAAGGAGACACTAGACACTAACTACTGCAGAGCCTCACACACACACACACACAATCTCTCTCTCTCTCTCTCTCTCTCTCTCTCTCTCTCTCTCTCTCTCTCTCTCTCTCTCTCTCTCTGTAATTTCTCTCTCTCTCTCTCTCTCTCTCTCTCTCTCTCTCTCTCTCTCTCTCTCTCTCTCTCTCTCTCTCTGTAATTTCTCTGTCTCTCTCTGTCTGTCTGTCTGTCTGTCTGTCTGTCTCTCTCTCTCTCTCTCTCTCTCTGTCTCTCTCTCTCTCTCTCTGTCTGTAATTTTATATTTACTCATCCATAGCTTAGCAAAAGCTATTGTTAGACAGGTTTTTGACTGAACCTAAACTACAATCCTGGTAAAATAAAGTTTTCAAGTTGAAGCTCTCTGTCTCTGTCTGTCTGTCTGTCTGTCTGTCTGTCTGTCTGTCTGTCTGTCTGTCTGTCTCTCTCTCTCTCTCTCTCTCTCTCTCTCTCTCTCTCTCTCTCTCTCTCTCTCTCACTCACTCACTCACTCACTCACTCACTCACTCTCTCAGTGATTTTACTCTGCTGTCCTTCTTCCTTCTTCCATCCAGTGTGGATGAGTCCGGCGAGTTTGGCATTGGGCGCATCCAGGTGACGTTCCGCTACAGTCTTCAGAGAAAGTGCCTGGTGGTGGTCATCCACAAGATCACGTAAGTGCCCTTGCCCCTACTTCTTGTGGCTGCAGATGCTGCAGACCCGGCACATAGAATGAAAAGGACAGACAGTGTTTTGTTTCATGGAATGAAGAAGGACAGACAGTGTTTTGTTTCATGGAATGAAAAGGACAGTGATTTGTTTCATGGAATGAAAGGGACAGACAGTGTTTTGTTTCATGGAATGAAAAGGACAGACAGTGTTTTGTTTCATGGAATGAAAAGGACAGTGTTTTGTTTCATGGAATGGAATGGATGTTTTGTTTCATGGAATGTAAAGGACAGTGTTTTGTTTTATGGAATGAAAAGGACAGACAGTGTTTTGTTTCATGGAATAAAAAGGACAGTGTTTCGTTTCATGGAATGGAATGGATGTTTTGTTTCATGGAATGGAATGGATGTTTTGTTACATGGAATGAAAAGGACAGTGTTTTGTTTCATGGAATGAAAAGGACAATGTTTTGTTTCATGGAATGAAAGGGACAGACAGTGTTTTGTTTCATGGAATGAAAAGGACAGTGTTTTGTTTCATGGAATGGAATGGATGTTTTGTTTCATGGAATGTAAAGGACAGTGTTTTGTTTCATGGAATGAACAGAACAGACAGTGTTTTGTTTCATGGAATGGAATGGATGTTTTGTTTCATGGAATGTAAAGGTCAGTGTTTTGTTTCATGAAATGAACAGGACAGACAGTGTTTTGTTTCATGGAATGAAAAAGACAGTGTTTTGTTTCATGGAATGGAATGGATGTTTTGTTTCATGGAATGTAAAGGATGGTGTTTTGTTTCATGAAATAAACAGGACAGACAATGTTTTGTTTCATGGAATAATGAAAAGGCCAGTGTTTTGTTTCATGGAATGAAGAAGGACAATGTTTTGTTTCATGGAATGAAGAAGGACAATGTTTTGTTTCATGGAATGAAGAAGGACAGACAATGTTTTGTTTCATGGAATGAAGAAGGACAGACAATGTTTTGTTTCATGGAGTGAAAATGACAGACAATGTTTTGTTTCATGGAATGAAAAGGACAGACAGTGTTTTGTTTCATGGAATCAAAAGGACAGACAGTGTTTTGTTTCATGGAATCAAAAGGACAGACAGTGTTTTGTTTCATGGAATGAAAAGAACACTGTTTTGTTTCATGGGATGCAAAGGACAGTGTTTTGTTTCATGGAATGAAAAGGACAGTGTATTGTTTCATGGAATGAAAAGGACAGACAAAGTTTTGTTTCATGAAATGAAAAGGACAGACAATGTTTTGTTACATGGAATGAAAAGGACAGACAATGTTTTGTTTCATGGAATGAAAGGGACAGACAGTGTTTTGTTTCATATTTTCAAGATTCAGTGCATACAACCTTTTCCCCCCCTCTCTGGTGGTCCTAAAAAAACTCCAGGATTTAGACAGTTTGGGGATGTCAGTCATGTGTATCACATGTGATGAGCGACCGACTAACTCAGTAACTGTAGAATATATTTTACTTTTTTTGTTCTGATTTTATTGAGAGAGAGGCATTTTACAGCTCTGTCACTGTGGTTTTTATTTAAGGACATATCTCTGGATAACATCTTGAACTTTCTGACAGAAATCCACATTTTTGGCAGAATATCAACTTTCAGATCATTTTTGAAACTGTTTGTGTTTTACCCACTTTTTAAGTCTGTTTTCAAAAATCTGACTATATTATACCAGTTTTAGTATGTACATACTTTTAACAATTATTGTGTGCTGACCAAATGTTGTTGGTCCTAATAAAACTGTTCTGGTTGAAAGGGCGTAAAGCATCAGGTTACTTACTTACTTACCCTTTCAAATGGTGATTTTGTGTGTTTGTTTACGTGTTGCCCAGCAACCTAAAGCCGGCAGAGGGCGACAGCAAAGGGCTGGCAGACCCCTACATCAAGATGTACCTCCTGCCTGACAGGGACAGCAAGAGCAAGCGCAAGACCACCATCATCAAGGACAACCTCAACCCCGTCTTTGATGAGACGTGAGTTCTGTTGCCTCGCCCTCAAGCAGGGTAGTTTTGAGGAAAATAGGAAAGGCATGAGTTCTGTTGCCTCGCCGGGTAGTTTTGAGGAAAATAGGAAAAGAAGTGAGTTCTGTTGCCTCGCCGGGTAGTTTTGAGGAAAATAGGAAAAGAAGTGAGTTCTGTTGCCTCGCCGGGTAGTTTTGAGGAAAATAGGAAAAGAAGTGAGTTCTGTTGCCTCGCCGGGTAGTTTTGAGGAAAATAGGAAAAGAAGTGAGTTCTGTTGCCTCGCCGGGTAGTTTTGAGGAAAATAGGAAAAGCAGTGAGTTCTGTTGCCTCGCCGGGTAGTTTTGAGGAAAATAGGAAAAGAAGTGAGTTCTGTTGCCTCGCCGGGTAGTTTTGAGGAAAATAGGAAAAGCAGTGAGTTCTGTTGCCTCGCCGGGTAGTTTTGAGGAAAATAGGAAAAGCAGTGAGTTCTGTTGCCTTCGCCGGGTAGTTTTGAGGAAAATAGGAAAAGAAGTGAGTTCTGTTGCCTCGCCGGGTAGTTTTGAGGAAAATAGGAAAAGAAGTGAGTTCTGTTGCCTCGCCGGGTAGTTTTGAGGAAAATAGGAAAAGACAGTGAGTTCTGTTGCCTGCCTGGCCCGGGTAGTTTTGAGGAAAATACGGGAAAAGAAGTGAATTTTTTTGTTTTGGGTATTGTTTGTTGCTTGTCGGGTTTTTTTTTGAGGGAATGCGAAATGAAATTGTGAACAGCTGTTCGAGCAGTCCAGTTTGGTAGGATATGTGTTATTTTGAACATCTGTTCAAGTGCCCCCTCAGTTTGGTTGGATATGTGTTATTTTGAACATCTGTTCAAGTGCCCCATCAGTTTGGTTGGATAATGCGTGTTATCCTGAACATCTGTTCAAGTGCCCCATTAATGTGTGTGTGATGAAATGAATGTATCCTTGTATCTTTGTAAGCACTCTTATTATTATTATAGTTTTGTTGGATATGTGTTATTTTGAACATCTGTTCAAGTGCCCCATCAGTTTGGTTGGGTAATACATGTTATCATTAACATCTGTTCAAGTGCCCCATCAGTTTGGCTGGATAATACGTGTTATTTTTAACATCTGTTCAAGCAGTTTGGTCAGATAATACGTATTATCATCAACATCTGTTTAAGTGCCCTCTCAGTTTGGTTGGGTAATACGTGTTATCATTAACATCTGTTCAAGTGCCCCGTCAGTTTGGTTGGATAATACATGTTATTGTTAACATCTGTTCAAGCAGTTTGGTCAGATAATATGTGTTATCATTAACATCTGTTCAAGTGCCCCGTCAGTTTGGTTGGATAATACATGTTATTGTTAACATCTGTTCAAGCAGTTTGGTCAGATAATATGTGTTATCATTAACATCTGTTCAAGTGCCCCTCAGTTTGGTTGGGTAATACATGTTATCGTTAACATCTGTTCAAGTGCCCCATCAGTTTGGTCAGATAATATGTGTTATCATTAACATCTGTTCAAGTGCCCCATCAGTTTGGTCAGATGATATGTGTTATCGTGGACATCCTATTAGTGTATGCAGATTGAGAGAAAGGGGGCGTACGTCTAAGAGTGTGTATGTGCGTGTGTTTCATGACTTAGAATTAGTGAGATATGTTCTTCATTGTGTCAATCGAATGACATCTTTAATTTCCCGCTGGGATGAATAAAGTATATTGTTATTGTTGTTATTAAAGTGATTCATCAGTTTGGTCAGATAATAATAATAATATTAGTAGATAACTTTTGTATAGCGCTATTCTCTGGTGTACACAAACTCACTGCGCTTTACAACATTCTCCAGCATTTTCTAAGTTTCACAAACATAATGCACGTAAGTATGACAGCTAACAATGTAAAATATACAAGTACATGTGCCATAATTATGAGAAGCAGCAAAATATAAAGAAAATGAATCTTTGATAATGCAGGCTATCGCTTTTCAGGCAGGTTTCGCTTGCCTGGTCGCTGGCCGGGATTTGCCCCGCAACAGCCCCGTTACAGTTTACAGGACTTTGAGCATTGTCAGGTTTTTACACTGTGTGGTTGGTCACCATGTTGCATCATACTGCGCTGCTTCAGGTTCGAGTACCCGGTCAGCCCTGCAGAGCTGTTGAACAAGACGCTGGAGATCACCGTGAAGAACGAGACGGGCATGTTCTCCTCCTCCCAGTCCGTGCTGGGCATGGTGATGGTGGACCTCTCCACCCTCGACACTTCACGCGCCGTCACCCAGTGGTAGGTGTCGAGGAGTGTTGGCGCGTGTGCGAGTGTTGGACTGTGATAGTCTGTAGTGCAGTGGTAGTTTAGGGTGTTGTCACGACAGGCTTGGCTTAGTGTTGAGAAGTGTTGGTGTAAGTGTTGGAC
>JABMCL010000432.1:335000-355000 GCA_018857735.1 Alviniconcha marisindica
AGACAACAATGTTGTCTGTTGTAGCTAGGTTCTTCAGTATAGACAACAGTGTTGTCTGTTGTAGCTAGGTTCTTCAGTGTAGATACCAGTGTTGTCTTGTAGCTAGGTTCTTCAGTATAGACAACAGTGTTGTCTGTTGTAGCTAGGTTCTTCAGTATAGACAACAGTGTTGTCTGTTGTAGCTAGGTTCTTCAGTATGGACACCAATGTTGTCTGTTGTAGCCAAGTTCTTCAGTGTAGACACCAGTGTTGTCTGTTGTAGCTAGGTTCTTCAGTATAGACAACAATGTTGTCTGTTGTAGCTAGGTTCTTTGAAGCATACAATTATGGAGGTGTTCAATCTCACCTTTTCAGGCCTCTTTGGAGAATTTCTTTGTACAGCATCACGTAAGTGTGTGCATAATCCAGGGAATGCGGTATCTGTGTATTATATATACCTACACTACAT
Source organism: Alviniconcha marisindica (assembly GCA_018857735.1). NCBI lineage: Eukaryota > Metazoa > Mollusca > Gastropoda > Provannidae > Alviniconcha > Alviniconcha marisindica. The sequence continues at coordinate 335,449 of JABMCL010000432.1, forward strand.
CAGTAACATGTAGTTTTTATTGTTACCCTTACAGTTGTTATTGTTGTCTTTTAATACTCACAGTCTTATCCCTTTCCCTGCAGTACCATCTGTATGACTGGAGACAATTTCAATATTATGGTGGTAGTCTGCTGTAATTTTTGGTCGTTCTTGTTCCGGATCATTTGAGGTGCAGTTTTTTTATAATTCATTTTCAGCTTTTTCGTTGCCTTCTTTAGAAAAGAAAAGAATAAGATTGTGTTTGTGATTTGGTTCTTTTAAGTTGATCCATGTGTCTGACATGTGTTGTTTTTGACTGCTTCGAAGCCGATTACCTGCATCGAGCATGACTAGAATTGAACAGAATCATGATTTTTGTCACCTAGTGCTAGTGATTATATTCAACACACGTTGCAAGGTATGGACACTGGATCATACCAGGTGTTTGTCACGTGAGAGAACTTAGTGTTTATATAATAATATAGAATCTGTGATGATGTTCAGCAAATGTGGCTACATGAACTGTAACATATCATGTGTTGGTCAGGTGTTTATACAGACATAGCGATTACACTCAGCAGATATGGCTATATATATATATATACTACTTAGCATACATCATGTTGGGACACGCATAGTTCAGGAGCTGTGTGAGAGTTGAGGTGGCCGTCCTGGGCTGTCCATCCTAACGAGCCTTCTGGTTTCCGTGGACGTAAAGCTATATTGAACCATGCTTCGGCATTGGTCTCAGCTTGTCCCTCATATGTCATCTGACATCTGAGGACATTAAGCAACACTACCTATCATGTTGGTCAGGTGTTCATACAGACATAGTGATTGCACTCAGCAGATATGGCTAAATATATACTAATTAGCATATATTGTGCTGGTCAGGTGTTTATACAGACATAGTGCTTACACTCAGCAAATATGGCTACGTATGTACTAATTGTGTTGGTCAGGTGTTTACAGAGACAAAGTGATTATAATCAGCAAATATGGCAATGTGTGTACCCGTTAGCATATCATGCATTGGTCCATTGTTTTATATATATACAGACTCGGCAATCACATTCAGCCCAGCATTGCTAAGGACAAACAGAGTAGTATTGCGTGTGTAAGCCACTCATCGGTAGACTGCATGCCATTCTTGTTCACATATCGGTCTCAAGCCAGTTCTCCACGCTGGGTTTGTAGCAGCGATGTCATTCTGGAAGCGGACATGTTTGTCCGTGTGTCTTCAGTCATGGACGAGCTGATCAAACGTGAACCTTAGTGGGAGGCCCTTTACCAGAGAATCTTTGCTTCTTACAGGTGTGTTGGTATTTGGATTATGACGGCCATTTAGGCATCAGTGTGGAAAGTATTTTTTGACCAGAGTCATGTATGCTTCTTCCAAGTGTGTTGATCTTCGTGGTCATGTTGTGCATTAAGAAGGTAGTGGACACGGTCAGCTGGAAGTCTCACCAACCCCCCTCTCCCCTTTTGCTTTGCAGCAGCCGGAAAATGGGACGCACCCCCTGCTGTGTGAAAGGGGAGCAAGGCACTGCCCTTCATGGTTGAAAGAGTCCAGGTAGACGCACATGCACGCACGCACACATATGCACTCATGCGCACACACACACACACACACACACACACACAGTCGCATGAACACAGTCATCAAAACACATACACACACAATCACATAGACACATCAAACCACACACACACACACATACACACACAGTCACATAGACACATCAAACACACACACACACACACACAGAGTCACAGACCATGTACACATGTGGCTCTGTGCCCACACCACAGTACACAATAACACATATTGTATATTTTAGAACTCAAAGAACAGTTATTGAAAATACAAAAGTTTAACTAGTAATGTACGCAATTTACACACGCACACACTGCTCTGATGTTTGGATGGATTTATCTGTTCAGAAATGATACTGACTGCAGAACCAAACTGTGTTCCCACTGTATTAGATTTCGGTATGCGAAATTGTCTACCAGATGGAAGAAGCTCATAACATTTAGCAAGGATATGGCTGTTGTCATCCACATACACACACACATGGTACATTAGTAGCACCAGTTATATGCAGAGGTTGCTTAACTCATTCAAGACGCCACAAAATGATGTGCTTGGCTCCTGTAGACGCACTGTTTTTGCCCGTTTAAAATAAATTGTAGTAAATTACTAGGAATAATACAATAAACATATACATTTTTAAAAAGCTTGCGATGTGTACTTGTCAGATAAATAATCCATAGTCGTATCATATACCTTTCTCTGTCGCAACAGCAAAGCAGGAACTGTCCAAACATAGTAATAAAAAAAAAAGTTTTATTCTATGGGTTGCACGGATCCCAATGATGAAATTGAAGATGTTATTGTTGCTGTCTCTCGAGACTGCCTCGAGATCTACTGGCACAAACTCCTCGCCAGAATCAACAATGTTCTCTTCAGAACCACTGTCCGAAAAATCTAGATCCGAGCCCTCATTCAGTACTAATTCCACAGTTTCCCTCGTCGAGTAACGCATGTTCGCTCTGCGTGCCGCCATTTTGAAATGTGCAACTTTCGTCAGTTTGACACACATGTGTTACAAATGCCAAAACAGACAAAGGAACACGACTGGACTAAGGGGGATTACCGAAAGTGTCCGAAATTGACATAGTGTAATATAATTGCCTCCAGTCAACTCGAAAGTCAGTAAAACCGTTAAAAATCTTTAATTCTTACTGTGTCTGAAGACGCGGATCGTTGTCAAGCAGTACGCTAACCTCCGCGCCTTAAGACGCGGAGAGCCTTGAAAGAGTTAACCTCAGAAGCATGTTTATACATATCTACTGAAGAGTAAACAGGGTTGTTCTAGTATATACATATATATATATGTTACTTTGATGTCTTCTTAGGACAAGTTTGAAGAATAGTGGGCCACAGAATAGGCTATAATTGCTCTTTAGAAGCTGTTTTTTATCCAGAGAGAAAAAAAGAAGATGATGTGATCATGTTTTTCATTGTAGCCTTTGTTTCATTTTGGGAGACTAATCGCAAATAAAAGTATTTTGTGGACTTATTGATACTTATGGGTGATAGCTTGTTTCTTGTAAAGATGCCTGGAATTCATAGCATGATTTTCATTTGTTAAATCCGATATTCTTAACTGTGTTGCATAACAGTGTATTTGCAATACTCACGAGTGTTCAGCTGTCACAGGATCAGAATGATATTACACTGTATGTTTTAGGGTATTTCCTTATTATTTGTGCATGCTTCTTTCAAACTACTAAAAGGTATACTTGGACTGCTACAGAAGATCATCCTGATAATTATGACCTTTTTTGGCTGATCGGATGTCCAGTTCTAAGAACTAATGGCCTGCTGTTGTAAAATTGAATATTCTGTTGAAAAAAATGATTATACACTGCTTTTCAAAAATGGAACAGATTCAAATAGGCATGGAATTATTTTCAGTTCTAAGAACTAACAGTTACAACAGAGGGCCTGCTGTTGTAAAATGGAATATTCTGTTGAAAAATAATTATACACTGCCTTGTAAAAGTGGAAGAGATTCAAATATGCAACGAATTATCTCCAATTCTAAAAACTGTTACAATAGGGAGGGCCTGCTGTTGTAAAATGGAGTATTCTGTTAAAAATAATTATGTACTGCTTTTCAAAAATGGAACAGATTCAAATATATATGCAGAGAATTATTTTCAATTCCAAGAACTAACAGATACAGTAGAGGACCTGCTGTTATAAAATGGAATATTCTGTTGAAAAAATAATTATACACTGATTTTCAAAACTGCAACAGATTCAAATATATAATGCAAAGAATTATTTGTTCAGCTATTTAAAACGTGCGGAACATTTTACGTTATACTTGCAACAGTCTTGTCCTGCTGTTGTGAAGCGGTTGATTGGCTTGTGTGTTTTTCTATTTTCAGAGGTTACTTACAACTTCCTCATATCTCTTACTGAGTATTTAGAAAATCTCACTGTGCACAGGTAGTCTGCAGATTTGATTTTATCTTGAGTATTTCATCAACACATCAACATCGGCGGAAGTTCTTCATGAGCATGCTATCTGTATGAAATCTGTATGACAATATCCAATGTGAAATGCTTAACAGATGGACATTTATTATATGTCTGAATATAGGTGATTGTCTCTTCTTTGATTTTTGATTTTTATTAAAAAAATTATTTTAAAATTCACCAATATCTTCTTGCCATGGCACTTAGACTGCACCGTCCAATGCTTGATGCTGATGTGGAATATACTTTTTTGTTTAGAGATTGCTATTTTTGCATGCTGCTGCCTTTAGGAAGGTGCTTCCTTTTTCTTTGAATTTTCACAGATACAACGATCCCAGAAAGAAAGAGCGATGAAAATGCTTGGTTTAATTTTAAATGAAAAAGGTACTCGTCACGTTTTGAAATATAACTTTTTTGTACGTACATTTCGCTGTGGTGTATATTTTGCTCAAAGCCTTATTGCAGTTTCTACTTGCTATATTTTTTCTGTTTTCTCCACCCCCCACACCACCCAGCAACAAAAAATTCCCAAGCAATCTGCTTGTAGCACAAAAATACGCAACTTTTTCTGCCTGTTAAACTTTCACCTGAACTCTTCCAAAGTGAAACTGCAGTAAAGTTGTTTGGCAAGACTTGTTTGGAAATAGTGTTGAGTTTTGAAATCCTGAGATGGAACAGAAATTAGTTAACCAATCCATTTCTGTATTATTTCTCATGGGATGATTTTTCTTTATTAAATAACTATGCACTAAAATCAAGGATAGAAATATTCATGTGATGTTTTGTCTCTCTAAGATATAGAGGAATTGTCTTGAGCAGTGAATTTTTGAATTATACACTCTCTGTCTCTACTTTATATTGTGTCCATAAAGAGAAGATATTTTATTATTATATAAAATCGCTGTTGGTGCTTTCAGTGAGATACAACAACATATCATAGAAAATTATTTTGATCTCTCGTAATTCGACTCTCATAAACTAATTGTGAAAAATGTCCAAGGTATGCTCTCTTTGATATCCTGTGCATTACTTTGTGGTTCTATTATGTCTCAATTCTCTTCAATCTCCTCAGACCATGTTAGGTGCACACAGGCTAATTTAACATTTACAGTATATATTATATACTGCTGCAAATGTATTACATCCTAGGTTACGTTTGAGTACTCTCCCATGCTAATGGAGACTGTTGCCTAGACGGTGTTTTTTCTTTTTCTCTCTAGTATCCGGCTGATATCCTCTCACCATTATGTGCCGGTGGTCGCTGATGAGCTACTCAGGTAGCGAAACGTGTGTGACCTAGGCAACCAACATAATAATGGTCCCCACCAGGATCAGATTTTTGATAACCCCTCTGCTCTCTGCTTGGCATTGTGGGCCAGAAATTGGATTTGGCTGGAGGGGAGGGGGGGGGGGGGGGGGGGGGCTGATGCTCTTCGTGAAGGGAGTGAGACTCTCTCTTCTTTTTTTTCTGTCAGATTTACTCTGTTTAAGGTCTTCCATATCTAAATATAGACACCTCAACAATTAATTACTAGCTTGTTTTTTTCTTCTTCAGTTTGACCACACACACAAAAATATATATAAAAAATACAGGATCAGCTGACATTAACCACCCTTTAAATGTTCATAGACCTCCACCTTGAAGTTCTGAGCTATTCTTGAGCGATATTTTATTTTTGTCCATTTTTCTATTAATTAATTAATTAATTAAACATCTTGAACTGTACAATCCTTGGCTGTAAGGCACTGTTGAGGCTGCACTCGACAGGACACGAAAATTCAAGAACTAGCTTTTGCCGGTGTGTGGGGGGGTGGGGGGTGGGGGAGGGGGACACTGTGCAAGTGAAACAGCCTCCACCCCTCCCTCCTGCCCCCCACCCCTACCGCTACTCCCCATTTCAAAATATTTTGCAAATACTGTAGGACTGACCTTGATTTCCCCATTTCGCGCCCCCCCCCCCCCCCCCCCTTTTTTTTTGTCTTTCTCTTTTTTTTCTGCGGGAGGTTGAGATTCGTGCCTTGATTTCAAGCTGGGTTTTTTCATGGACAGAACTGCTCGCTGTTTATCGGCATCGCTTTCAGGATTGTGAGAATCAGACGAAATGCTGTTGTGATGGTTTTTCGTCTTTTAGAGAATTCTGTGATCATTCTTCTTGCCAGTTTCGCATGTAGTCTTTTTGCAATATGAAAGTTATACCTGTGTTTGTACGAGTCTATGATCTACACCTGTTGCTGCGATACTCAGTTTCACACGCAGAATCACATTTTGCACAGTTCTGCTGGTGGCTGCTTTTAGAATAGGGCAGCAGATGCTGTGTAGTACATCATGCGTAATAAATAGTCTCTGGTATATTCCCATCCATACACCTGTATACACCGTAAGCCTTATGGTTTCTGTGGATATTAAGCACCATATTTACCTACTATTCTCATCCATGCACAAGATGCCAGCAATGCAGTAAACAAGCGTTTTTATCGCAACATCGCTTTCTGCTAGTAGGCAAGATTCTTTTTCTTTTTCTTAAAGATAAATAAATAAATAGACACTTCTAATTCTTCTGTCTGCCAAAATTTAATCTGTAAAAGAATCATAGCAAAATTCACGAACTACATTTGATTTTATGGTTATAGATTTATTTGTTTTCTGTTGTTGTTGTTTTTTGTTGGTGGGGGGAGGGGGGGGGTAAGTAAATTGCGGTTATATAAGGGTGATTGGTGGTGGGGGGGTGGGGGGTCCTAACATTTGGCAGGTAAAATACAACAATTTTGCTGTTAGTCACTTGCTCTAGATGGTGGTAGTCTTTACTCTGACATTTTGTTAATGTACTAACTTGATGAATATATATACATTATATACATCACTCTTCTTTGTCACTGTACAACAATGTGATATGCTTCAACTACATAAAAAAAAGTTATAAAAATTCTGAGCTTTCTGTATGTGTGCTTTAATGTGTGTGTGTGGGTGCGTGCATGTGTGTGTGTGTGCGTGCGTGCATGCGTGTGTGAGTGTGTGTATGCATTCATATTTGTATGAGTGAGAAAGAAAAACAAAAACAAAACAGGGCTGTTAGTGCTGCCATTGAGTGTACCTGGCGATCTGTGTGACGTCATGAACAAGGCCTGCTTGGGTGCCAAAAGTGTCAGTTACGTCATGATCGAGGCACTTCTGTGCTACTTTTCAATGGTTAACAAATGAACCAACAGGGCTGTGAACGCTGCCACTGTGTCTAGCACTGTGTGACGTCATGAACAAGGCCTGCATGTGCCTTATTACGTCATAAGCCACCACTGTTCTGCTATTTCAATGGTTAAAAAATGAACTAACATGGCTGCGCCCCGAGAAGGACGAATTTGAAGCAACGGACATATGGAAATGCTCTGGCATAAATATTGATAGAAAAACAATGTATCGCCTGCACATGTATGGAAATATTGGCACATTTTCTACGTTTTCAGACCTTGAATGTTTGTTTGGTGTGTGGGTGGGTGGGTGTCTCTCTCTCTCTCTCTCTCTCTCTCTCTCTCTCTCTCTCTCTCTCTCTCTCTCTCTCTCTTAGTCTTAGTAGCAGCTTAGCAAGGACTAGTTGTTAGAAAGGTTTTGACTGAACCTAAGCTACATTGTAAAATAAAGTTTTCGAGTTCTCTCTCTCTCTCTCTCTCTCTCTCTCTCTCTCTCTCTCTCTCTCTCTCTCTCTCTCTCTCTCTCGGCACACACACACACACACACACACACATGGCACCCACAGACCGCGCACACACATTCTCTCACACTCTGCACCCCCCCCCCCCCCCCCCCCAACCCCACTGACACGCATATTTGCGTTCACGCACACTTGCAACACCCTCGCGCCATGTGACATGAGAATTAAGGGCAGTTGCCGGGTTCCTGAACCGCTTCAGTGTTCATCCCCTCTCTCGACAACAACAGTAAACACGCCAAACCAGACAGCGAAGCAGACTTCCGGCGTTCCGGCAAATAGCTAGGCCATGCCGTACATAACGAAAAGCGACCCTTTTCGGTTCGTGCAATATGTCAGCACACAGTGATCAAAGACATCGGAGATTGATGCAGACAGCATTTTCTTTGAAGGACTAATGCTCTAAGATGTCTGATGCCACGATTTTTAATCATACAGGAGAGGACCACCCTCGGATACACGAGTACGCATTAATGCCGACTTATCAACGGGGAAGATTACACTTCAAACTTCTTCCCAGCATGCAACAGACGGGCGTGAAATGGAGGCCGCGCGCTGCTCGTCATAATTATTGTACCAATAGCCGTTGGATGGAATAAAGCCCTGAGTATTGTGACATGTTTTCCCAGATAGTTCAGGAGCTGTGTGAGAGTCGAGGCGGCCGTCCTGAGCTGTCCGTCCTAACGAGCCTTCTGGTTTCCGTGGACGTAAAGAATTATTCAGAACCGTGCTTCGGCATTGGTCACAACTTGTCCTAATATGTCAACTGACATCTGAGGACATTAAGCATCACTTCACCATCATCATCATCATCATCATCATAATCATCAACATGTTTTCCTCTTCTCACTTTCCGGGTCACCGGTAATATCCAAGGACACGGTTAGAAATTCCTGGGACAATTTGAACACCATTTTGGGGGAACAAATATCATCAGAATCACTCAAACAGGGTCATATCTAGCGAATGAAACCGGCCGGCATTTGCAACAAAAATGAGTTTCATTACAGTCTGTAAGTCCTCTGCACACGACCGATTGTTTCGCCGAAATCAGCACTCGGGAAGCGTGCACGGTTACTCGGAAACTAGATCTAGATCAAACGTGAAACTGAAAGGAGCACACTGTATCCACACTGAAAACAGTGAAAGACACATGCAAATCATATGGTAAAACTGACTCTTGCCAATTTTGGGTTTCGTGTGATTCGCTTGATATGACCCTGTTTGAATGATTCTGGTGGTATCAGTTTCTGACATAAAATCATGGCGTTCACTGAAAATGCCGCCCCATGAATTTCCGACCGCCTCTTTGGATATTACCCGGCCGGTCCTCTTCTTGTAATTTACGAAACTCACTAATGGTACGTGTAGTTTCCATATACATATATGTTTAGACACGAAACCGCGGGTTTTGTTGTTTCGGCTGTCTTTGATGAGCCAAAGATTATGTATTTATAATCTTTGCTGGTACCTATATAGTATAGAAACATATCACAGGAGCTGTCTGAAAGTCAAGATGGCCGTCTTTACATAGTAGCTCTGGGGTGTGTAGTGTGTTGTAGGGACGGGGAAGGAGGGGGGGGGGGGGGGGGGGTTACTTTTCAGTTGTGTGTGTGTGTGTGTGTGTGTGTGTTATGTTTGTGTGTGGGTCAATCATGGCTGTGCAATGTGTGAGAGACAAAGATGATGATGATGAGAGTATAAAAGTGTGCTCGCACTTCCCGCCAAAGGCGCCATCAGTCTCAACAGCTGGCTGCAACACAGCCGTGCAAGGGCAGACCACTCTCTTCACTGCCGACTAAACAGCAGCCGTGTATTCGACACTCGATAGCGCTGAGGTATATAGCTCCTTCCTCGCTTGCTCATCCTGCCGAGCTCTGGAGCTGTGTGAAAGTCGAGATGGACGTCCTGGCTTCCGTCCCTAATAAACCTACGGTTTCTGCGGACGTAAAGCAACACTTCAACCAACTTCAAGCTCATCCTGTCAGATGACTGGCTGACGAAGACGAGCACTATAAAAATGGCTTCCGAATCCAAGCACGGCTACTGTGAGCCGGTTTGGCCTAGCGGTAAGGCTGGTGAGTAGAGGGACCTCGGTTCGTATCCGCCCCGGCTCTCCTTTCTCTTCAAATATTTTGGCCTCATTGTGACTTTGTTCCTCACAATTAACGAAACATTAAAATGGCCCTCATCGCTGCCCGTCTTAATGCAGGAGTCATTCAGGTGGTGACAGTCGGTGTAGCGATAGGTATATAATCCCCCTCTTCCCCCCACCTCCGTACCCCCTTCCCCCTCTTTTCCCCGTCCCTAATAAGCCTTATGGTTTCTGCGGACGTTAAGCACCATGTTTACTTTCTTACTGGATCGCTTTCAGAGCTCAGGAACTGTGTGAAAGTCGAGGTGGCCGTCCTGGGCTCCCCGTCCCAATAAGCCTAATGATTTCTGTGGACGTAAAGCAACATTGAACGAACGAACTCAGGAGCTGTGTGAAAGTCGAGGTGGCCGTCCTGGACTCCCCGTCTTTAAGAAGCCTCATGATTTCTGTGGACGAAAAGCAACACTGAACCGGATCGCTACTAGCAACTGACATTACCTTCAGAGCTCAGGAACTCTGGCTACACGTCTTAGAGGGGCTCTGACTACACGTCTTAGAGCCGGGATGACTACACGTCTTAGAGGGGTTCTGACTACACGTCTTAGAGGGGCTCTGACTACACGTCTTAGAGGGACTCTGACTACACGTCTTAGAGGGGCTCTGACTACACGTCTTAGAGGGGCTCTGACTACACGTCTTAGAGGGACTCTAACTACACACCTCAGAGGTACTTTGACTACACACACCAGAGGTACTCTAACTACACATCTCTGAGCAACTCTTACTACACATTTTGGAGGCATTCTCACGGGCAAGATGCCCACACAGTCGGCGAGAGCTTAATTCGATTTTGCGTACTGGGGATTCGAAAACTCAGTAGTGCAGAAAAGGGTTTAATTCATTAACGAATGCAAACTTGAAAGGGATGCAGACCCTGAGATTAAGAGAGAACTCGGACTAACATTAGCCTGATTGAGGTGATAATGAAACCGAACGAACGTGTGTGTTTGTTTGTTTGTTTGCGTGTGTGTGTGTGTGTGTGTGTGTGTGTGTGTGTGTGTGTGTGTGTGTGTGTGTAGTTTGCGCGTGCGTGCGCGCATGTGTGCGTGTAGTGTGTGCGTGTGTGTGTGTGTGCGTGTGCGTGCGTGCGTGCGCGCATGTGTGCGTGTAGTGTGTGTGCGTGCGTGTGTGTGTGAGTGAGTGTGCGTGCGTGCCTGAGTGCAAGCGTGCTACACGTCTTAGAGGAACTCTGACTTCACGTCTTAGAGGAACTCTGACTTCACGTCTTAGAGGAACTCTGACTTCATGTCTTAGAGGGACTCTGACTTCATGTCTTAGAGGGACTCTGACTTCACGTCTTAGAGGGGTTCTGACTACACGTCTTAGAGGGGCTCTGACTACACGTCTCAGAGGGACTCTGACTACATGTCTTAGAGGTGGTCTGACTACACGTCTTAGAGGGGCTCTGACTTCATGTCTTAGAGGGACTCTGACTTCACGTCTTAGAGGGACTCTGACTTCACGTCTTCACGTCTTAGAGGAACTCTGACTTCACGTCTTACAGGAACTCTGACTACACGTCTTAGAGGGACTCTGACTTCACGTCTTAGAGGAACTCTGACTTCACGTCTTAAAGGAACTCTGACTACACGTCTTAGAGGAACTCTGACTACACGTCTTAGAGGGACTCTGACTACACGTCTTAGAGGGATGACTACACGTCTTAGAGGGGCTCTGACTTCACGTCTTAGAGGGACTCTAACTACACACCTCAGAGGTACTTTGACTACACACACCAGAGGTACTCTAAATACACATCTCTGAGGAACTCTTACTACACATTTCGGAGGTATTCTGACTACATACCTTAGGGGTACACAGTCAGATCTCAGTGTGTATTCTGGTTACACATCGAAGATATTCTCTGTACCTGTCAGAAGTACAGTCAGGTGACACATCTCAGAGATACTCTGATTGCACATTTTAGAAATACAGTCAGGTACACATTTCAGAGGTACTCTGACTGCGCGTGTCAGAAGGACACAGGTTACACATCTCAGAGGTACTCTGACTGCGCGTGTCAGAAGTGCACAGTCAGCCTACACATCTCAGAGGTACTCTGACTGCACGTGTCAGAAGGACACAGTCAGGTACACATCTCAGAGGTACTTATGAGAACGGCAGTCAGGTTACACATCTCAGAGGTACTCTGACTGCACGTGTCAGAAGTACACAGTCAGCCTACACATCTAAGAGGTACTCTGACAGCACGTGTCAGAACGGCAATCTGTCTACACATCTCAGAGGTACTCTGATTGCATGTGTCAGCAGGACACAGTCAGGTACACATCTCAGAGGTACTTATCAGAACGGCAGTCAGGTTACACATCTCAGAGGTACTCTGACTGCACGTGTCAGAAGTGCACAGTCATCCTACACATCTCAGAGGTACTCTGACTGCACGTGTCAGAAGTACACAGTCAGCCTACACATCTAAGAGGTACTCTGACAGCACGTGTCAGAACGGCAATCTGTCTACACATCTCAGAGGTACTTATCAGAACGGCAGTCAGGTTACACATCTCAGAAGTACTCTGACTGCACGTGTCAGAAGTGCACAGTCAGCCTACACATCTCAGAGGTACTCTGACTGCACGTGTCAGAAGGACACAGTCAGGTACACATCTAAGAGGTACTCTGACAGCACGTGTCAGAACGGCAATCTGTCTACACATCTCAGAGGTACTCTGGCTGCAAGTGTCAGGAGGACACAGACAGGCTACACATCTCAGGGATACTATGACTACACGTATTGGAAGGACACAGTCAGGTATACATCTCAGAATTCATGCTTCAGATATAGATATATATATATATATATATATATATATAATATATAATATATATTATATATATATATATTTTTTTTTTTTTTTATTTTTTTTTTTTTTACACATCTCAGAGGTACTCTCAGACTGCATATGTCAGAAATGCACTTTCAGGCTACACGTCTCAGAGGTATTGTGACTACACGTGTCAGAAGGAAACAGTCAACCTACACATCTCAGAGGTACTCTGCACGTGTCAGAAGGACACAGTCAAGATACACATCTCAGAGTACTCTGGTTGCACATGTCAAAAGGACACAGTCAGCCCACACATCTCAGAGGTACTCTGCACGTGTCAGAAGGACACAGTCAAGTTACACATCTCAGAGGTACTCTGGTTGCACATGCCAAAAGGACACAGTCAGGCTACACATCTCAGGGGTGCATTTCGAAGAGGCAGTGCTCGAGCTCGATCTGTTCCTTTCAGTGATGGCTTCACGCGGATAGACTGCCGACGCGTGTTGTGATCTAATCCCCCAAACTTGACATTAATTCTTCTTCTTCGCGGAGCCCTGGTAAAAGGACAGGAGTCCAGATCAAGGGAGACTAGCGGATCTTTTAATCCTCTGATGGGATTGTCTTCCCCTTCTACGCCCCAAGGGGCTTTCTTTTTTGTTTGTTTGTTTGTTTGTTTGTTTGTTTTAATGCCCTTTCGACCCTTTCAGGCTGTATAGCTACTCATAACGTAAGGAATAACTGAGCCGGTTGGGCCCAGCGGTAAGGCGTTAGGCTGGTAAACAGAAGGGCCTCGGTTTGATTCCGCTTCGGTTCTCCTTTCTCTTCAAAAAGGTTGTGGTTTGTGGACACTGTCTAATTGTGACTCTGTCCCTCACAATAATGAAACATTAAAATGGCTCTCATCGCTGCCCGTCTTAATGCAGTAGTCATTCTTGGTGGTGACAGTGTAGCGATTGGTATATAATCTCCCTCTTTCCCCACCTCCATACCCCCCCCCCCCCCCCCCCTTCTCCCCGTCCCTAATAAGCCTTATGGTTTCTGTGGACGTTAAGCACCATGTTTACTTACTTACGTGGGAAGGACACTATTAGTGTTGGGTGGGTAGCAGTACCGTTGGATGGACACTTGTGCATGACTCTGATACGATACAAAGTTCCAGGCGAGATCAAAAGATCCAGAGATCTTAGAGGAGGGAGGTGGAGCTGGACCTTCAAGTTAGCCCAGAAGAGATCATGAGTAGGGAGGTGGAGCTGGGCTGCGAAAGTTGGACTTCTTTCGCTTCGAGTTGTTCGTCAACAGCAGTGCAACGGACATTGTCTTTGTGACTCTGCCCAAGCACAGCAGTTGAAACAGCAATTGCGCAGTGCACAAGTCGCTGGGCAATGGCGAGGGGACACCGCCTTAACACTTCCATTGTTCTGGCGGCGGTCCACGGTCTCTCCGGCCTTTTTCGGGCGGTATCCGCGGTCGAGCCTTCACTCTGTCGTCCCCTTCCCACTCTGTCCCCGTCCCTAATAAGCCGCCTCGCTTCTGTGGACGTAAAGCAAAATGGTCCAAATGGTCCACCTCCATTCACCCGTCCCTAGTAAGCCTTGTTGTTTCTGTGGACGTAAAGCACCATGAAAGAAGGGGGAGGGAGGGGGAGGGGGGTGGGGGGGGGGGATTCATGTCAGCCAGTTTGGCCTAGCGGTTAAGGCGTTATGCATGGCAGTAGGTTAGCAGACAAACGTGGGTTCCATTCCCCACTTCGGCTCTCCTTTGTTTTCCAACCTTGCGGTTCATGGGCAGTGCGTGTGTGTTGTGAATTTGTTCCTCGTGCGTTCTCGCATTAACCCCTTCACTGCACTGCCCCAGCCTGTAAAGTTTCCCAGCTAACAGTATATTTTCCGGTCCTATAACAAATCTAATTTCAATATTGTGCGTTTTGATGAAAATCCTTTCACGTGCTATTGCAAAAAAAGAAAAGAAAAAAAAAAGGGCTTATGTTTGCCAAATTTCGCAGTTTTATTGGTTGTTTTTAAGTAACATTATGACAGTGAAGGGGTTAAGACTGGCAGTAGTGCGAGCCGTCTTAATGTTTCATTCAATGTGGTGGTGACAGTGTTGCAGTAGATATAGTTTAATCCCTCTCCCCACCTCCTGGGTGCTCTGTCACCCGCAGTACTTCTCTGGAAACAACTCGGCTTAAGAGAGTCTATCCGACGAACCAATGAACGGGAGAGGATGGTGTGGTAGGGAGGTCGGGGCTACAAGCACGCACATAAACATGAGCCCTGGGTTAAAAAATAAAATAAAAACGAAGAAGAAGAAAACAAAGTTCCGTCCTAATTCAAACGGTTTCGGTTTTGATGATAATGGTTTTTTTGTTGTTTTGTTGTTATTGTTGTTGTTGTTGTTGTGGTGGTGGTGGTGGTGGTGGTGGTGGTGGTGGTGTGTTGTGGTGTGTGTGTGTGTGTGTGTGTGTGTGTGTGTGTGTGTGTGTGTGTGTGTGTGTGTGCGCGCGCTCGCGCGCGCGCGCTGGCGAAAGCAACTTGGGCGGTTATAAAAGAAACGTCTGATATAATTTGAGTTGTCATAATACAAACTTACTGCCATTTGAGCACACAACAACAACAACAACAACAAAACAAAAACGTGTCCGTTAGCTGACAGTTTCTCGAGACCTGTGGCGGAATCAGTTATGGCAGTGGTTGAAGGAAGGATGTGGCAATTAAACCAGTGCTTGGAGTTTGCATAATTATGGGAGTCACTGGCTAAGAGCGCCCCAAATGCACAGAGGACACCATTTGGCATCCTCGGTCAAGTGCTTAATTCTCAGGTAAGACTGTTACAAACTCACTGTCAATAGAGCACACAACAACAACAACAACAACATAAAACAAAAACTGGCACAGTGCTTCTCCCCACGTGTCTAAAGCATTTATTTTGTCGTTCGCTTTAAATCGTAACTTTTTGTGGGCATCCACGTGAAGTTGGTCTCCTTTGTTGTTGTGGTGGTGGTGGCGTTGTTGTTGTTGTTGAAAGAGAGACAGACAGACAGACAGACAGACAGACAGACAGACAGACAGACAGAGAAACAGAGACAGACAGACAGACGGACAGGTAGACAGACAGACAGACAGGTAGACAGACAGACAGACAGAGAGAACTCAACTCGAACTCGAAAATTTTATTTTGCAAGGATTGTAGCTTAGGTTAAGTCAAAAACCTAACAACTAGTCCTTGCTACGCTATGGCAATGGAGAGAGAGAGAGAGAGAGAGAGAGAGAGAGAGAGAGAGAGAGAGAGAGAGAGAGAGAGAGAGAGAGAGAGAGAGAGAGAGAGAGACAGAGACAGACAGACAGACAGAGACAGACAGAGACAGACAGACAGCAGACAGACAGACAGACAGAGACAGACAGAGACAGAGACAGAGAGACACAGAGAGACAGAGAGACAGAGAGAGAGAGACACAGACAGACAGACATATAGAGACAGAGAGAGACAGAGAGAGACACAGACAGACAGACAAACAGACAGACAGAAACAGACAGACAGAGACTGAGACTGAGACACAGACACAGAGAGACAGAGAGAGACAGAAAGACAGACACACAGACACACAGACAGAGACGACAGCCAGACAGACAGAGACAGAAACACAGACAGAGACAGAGAATGCTTCTGGTGGATCCTCTTCAGCTGGAGACAATGAATCCCAACAAGGGCCGCGCCTGCAGTGCCGACTCTCTGTGCACAGAAAGGATGAAAGGCATGACAGGGTACGTTGAGTAAGGTAGGAGTATAGGCAAAGAAGAGGGCGGCGCATTTCCACACCACCACCACCCCAGCCCCCCCCCCCCCCCCCTTACACCCACACACACCATCTCCAAAGGGAGGAAGGGCGAATGATGGAACAGCGGCGTCCAGCCAATCGATGAGCAGTATATAGTCGCCACAGCGCCCCAAACTCAGGACGTGTCGCGCGCGCATCTCATTCCGACACCCACCAGCTCGGCGCAACCACGGGGGAGTGGACTGAATGGGTTAATTGTTTTCCCCCCCCCCCCCCCCCGATCTCTGTCGTGTCGCTGCGCCATCTTCTTCATCTCCGTCTCTCTCCCCCGCTCTGCTCCTCGATCTTCTACTCTTTCTTTCTTCTCTCTCTCTCCTCTCCTACCTCTCTCTGTCTGTTTCTGTCTCTGTCTCCCGAGGCTCTGTCTCGTCTGTCTGCTTTCTGTCTCTCTGTCTCGTCTCTCTCTCGCTCTGTCTCTCTGTCTGTCTCTGTTTTTCTGTTTCTCTGTCTCGTCTCTCTTCTCTCTGTGTCTCTGTCTGCCTGTCTGTCTGTCTGCCTGCCTGTCTGTCTGTCTGTCTGTCTCTCTTTCTTGTCTGTCTGTCTGTCTGTCTGACTCCCCTGTCTGTCTGTCTGTCTGTCTGTCTTCTGTCTGTCTCTCCTGTTTTGTCTTGTATCTCTGTTTCTGTCTGTCTGTCTGTCTGTCTGTCGTCTGTCTGTTCTCGTTCTCTCTGTCTCTGTCTCTCTTCTCTCTCTCTCTCTCTATACATGTTTCTGTTGTTCATTCTCTCTCTCTCTCTCTCGCTCTCTTCTCTCTCTCTGTCTTCTTCTCTCCTCTCTCTCTCTCTCTCCTCTTCTCTTCTCCTGCTCTATCTCTCTTCCTCTCTCTCTCTCCTCTCCCCGTCTCTCTCGTCTCTCTCTCTCCTCTCTCCCCCCCCCCACCCCCCACCTCTCCCTGGCCCCGTCACAAGAGGGGCGATTCAGTCATCAGCGGCAGAGAGATGGTATCGGACAGGAAGGTGTATGGGTCCTCTGGGACTCGTTCAACACCCGGCCCTTCGGCGGTCACAGCTCTGGTGTCTTGAGGCTGTCGCCATCAAGTGGCACAGAATAGAGCTTGGAGTAGGGTGGGGGCGCTGGGGGTGGGGGTGGGGCTGGGGGTGGGGGTGGGGTTTTTGGGGAATGGGACAGCAGAAAGAGGGAGATAGGATGGGAGGTGGGGAAATGCGGGATGGGGGGAGGGGGCGGGTGGGGGGGGGGGGGGTGTCAGACAGGAGGAGGGTTGTGGTGGGGGGGTGGGGTGGGGGGTCAGACAGACCGACGGACAGAGACGGACAAGAGGTACTGGGACGGACAGAGTGGGAGAGACGGATGAAAAGAAGAGAGAGAGAGAGAGAGAGAGAGAGAGAGAGAGAGAGAGAGAGAGAGAGAGAGAGAGAGAGAGAGAGAGAGAGACAGAGACAGAGACAGAGACAGAGACAGAGACAGAGAGACAGACAGACAGAAAAAGACAGACAGAAGAGAGGGGGATGGGGGGGGGGGGGGGAGCAGAGAGAGAAAGAGACTGAAGAAGACAGAGTGGGAGAGAGAGAGAGTCGGAGAGAGAGAGACAGACAGACACAGAGGAAGAAGGAACAAAACAAATATAGAAAAGACAGCCGGGGAGAGAGAGAGAGAGAGAGAGAGAGAGAGAGAGAGAGAGAGAGAGAGAGAGAGAGAGAGAGAGAGAGAGAGAGAGAGACAGACAGACAGACAGACAGACAGACAGACAGACAGACAGACAGACAGACAGACAGACAGACAGAATCACTGACTCAAACTTTATTACACAAGGATAAAGGTGGACAAACAGCTTCATGGCATGCAGACAGACAAACAGGTGGACATACGCCGGCCATGGCAAACAAACAAGCAAACAAACATACAGACAAACGAACAAGCAAACAAACACACAGACAACCGAACAAGCCGACATTCGATTAGAGACGACTAGACGCCGCCCTTAGAAGTCGCTCACCGGCTAGCGTGCTACATTGGTAATCCAGCATATAAATACATTTACAACGGGTTCGACTGCCGGTCGAGGCAGGGTGAAGGCGGGACTTTTTTTTAAACTTTCTAACGACAACACTTGTAAAGACCCATCAGAGAAGAGCTCAGAAGCTGTGTGAAAGTCGAGGTGGACCTCATGGGTTCCCCTTCCAGTCCCTAATAGTCCATAGAGAAGTTCCCCGTGCTCACTTTGCAGAGTTTACAACTGTGCACGGCAGTCAGCTATTAACAAGGTCATCCCTCCCTCTCCCGCCCCCTCCCCCTCCCCCCCCCCCCCCCCCCCCCCCCCAACCATGGAGAAGAGAGAGAGAGAGAGGATGAATGCATGAATAAACTTTATTTTACGAAGGTAGTGGAGAAGACTCGAGGTCTTTTTACATCCGGCCCTCGCCCATGAGGGAAACTACTATTAACTAAGGATACAATGAGCTGTATGTTGAGTACATGAGAGAGAGAGAGAGAGAGAGAGAGAGAGAGAGAGAGAGAGAGAGAGAGAGAGAGAGAGAGAGAGAGAGAGAGAGAGAGAGAAGAGAAGATAATACTTTATTACACAGGGATAAAGATTTAAGCACGTGTCGGCTTTTTTACAAATCTGTCCCTGATGACAAACACAGCAACACTCAATACATCAAAGAAGAAGAAGAAGAAGAAGAAGAAGAAGAAGAAGAAGAAGAAGAAGAAGAAGAAGAAGAAGAAGAAGAAGAAGAAAGAAAGAAAGAAAGAAAGAAAAGTCGTAAAGCTGCCTTGGGAAAAGCCAATGGTGGTTCAGATCTTTCTTTTTGACAGATCCACCGAACATGACGGCCCCCCTTCTCACTCTCTCTGTCTCTGTCTGTCTGTCTCTGTCTCTGTGTCTCTGTCTGTCTGTCTGTCTGTCTCTGTCTCTCTCCACCCCACCTCCCCGGTTCCAAATCCGTCCCTCTTCCACCCCGCCCCCCCCCCCCCCCCCCCCCCCGTCCCCCGACACCCCGACACCCACCCAGAAAGTCAACACCCACGATGACTACTAACCATAGAACACCACACAAGGGAACAAAAGACCTGTGGCGCCCC
>JABMCL010000432.1:362500-365000 GCA_018857735.1 Alviniconcha marisindica
CACACACACACACACACCACACACAACACACAAAACCACAACACACACACACACACACACACACACACACACGTATGCACCATGCGCGAACGCACACACTCACACGCAAAAAACACGCTCGAGCGGCGCGCGCGCGCACACACACCACCACCACACCACACACAAAACACACAACCCCACAAAAAACACACCACACAACACACACACACACACACACCCCACACACACACACACACCCCACACACACACACAACACACAACCCCGTGTGTCTCTCTCTCCCCTGTGTCTTTTTGTCTCTGTCTGTCTGTCTGTCTGTCTGTCTTCTTCTTCTCTCACTCACAAAAAAAAACACACACCCCACACACACACACACACACACACACAACACACACCAACACACACCACACACACACACAAAAACCCCCGCGGGGGCGCCGTCGCGTGCTCAACTGGTATTATGATAAAAATTCCCATCTTTTTCCCCCGACTCGTAGATTAAAAGGGTGGAGAACCGGTTTTTGGTTTCCTTCGGCCAAACGCCAACGTGTTTTTCCACACCTCTAAAACCCACCCGAAAATCACTGAAAATCACAGTCGGGTTCAGCTACCCTCCCCCCAATCAGCCCAAAGGAAGGAATGATCAGAGAAACATTAGCCGGGGCGAGGGTTCTGATTCTTCACAATCTCTCTCTCTCTCTCTCTCTCTCTTTCCTCTCTCTCTCTCTTTTCTCTCTCCCCTCTCTCTCTCTCTCCCCTGCTGTGAGTCTCTGTCTGTCTGTCTGTCTGTCTGTCTGTCCTTGGGTTGTCTCTGTCTCTGTCTCTGCCCTTCTGTCTGTCCTCTGTCTCTCTGTCTCTTTTGTGTCTTGTGCCCTGTGTGTCTTTGTCTGTGTTTTGGTCTGTCTGTTTTTCTGTCTGTCTGTCTTCTTCTGTCTTTGCCTCTCTCTCTCTTCTCTCTCTCTCCTCTCTCTCTCTCTCTCTCTCTCTCTCTCTTCTCCTTTCCCCTCTCTCTCTGTTCTTTCATGTACCCCACTGGGGTTTCTGAAATAAACCCACTTGACTTGACTCCCCTGAAAAGCTCATCAAAGGTTGACACTTGTCGTTGGCAGGAACAAAAGTGTGGGGATCGAGTCTCTTTCCGACACCGACGGAAAGCTGTATGGCTGGCGGATTAGGTCAAACTCAATGGTACGCGACTGTAATGCTCCCCTGCGATGACTTCGCGCCCGGTTGGCGATTAGCGTAGCTGCAATGTGATTGGCTGGAGAGTAGCCAATCATTAGCCAGCAACTGTTCGCGTTACAGTTTCTGAGTACTTCCTAATTCGGACTGCGCCCTCAAAAATTAAAAGGAATGGATTATAGATTGTTTATGGCGCTCCATCTCGTAAAGAGTCCTTGGCGCTTACAAAAGCCTATTGGGCGGTTCAGGCGGGGTTGTTATCTCCCTTGACTTTTGCCCGGCGTCGCTTAAGTCCCTTGGCTGTTTTTACTTCCGGTGCGTACTTTCTTCACAATGGAAGGCGGTGAAGGTGAATTTTCGCGAATTTTACCCTGCCAACTTTGAAGGCATTTTTGGAGGCCCGTAGTCAGAATGTGTCTGGCAACAGGCGATAATTTGTTGCTCGTGCTATAGGATGCCCCAAAAGCCATTTTTCTTTCTCCACGAACTCGCGATTTTCTGGTCAGCCAAAAAACGACGCAAAGACACTTTTTCCCCCACCATCCACCCCCTTTCCCCGGTAATTTTTGCAACTGCAACAGTGCTGGCATTTGTACTGCTTCGCAATTCTAGGTTCAACTGCCATTGTTATAAACAGAAACACCTACTCAGAAATTAAACACGCACGCACGCACGCACGCACGCACGCACGCACACACACACACACACACATACACACGCACAGACACGCACACGCACGCAAACACCAACAAACACACAACACACACACACACACAACAAACACACACACACACACAACGCACAGCAGCACGCACACACGCACGCACACACGCACGAACGACGCACGCACGAACGCACACACACACACACACACACACACACACACACACACACACACACACACACACACACACACACACACACACACACACACAGCACGCACACACGCACAACACCGCACAGCACACACACACACACACACCACGCACCACACGCACACACACGCACGCACACACACACACACACACACACGCACGCACACACGCACGCACGCACGCACGCTCACTGTACATTTGTCAGTGTTCAGTTGCATAATTATGCCGTGTAACCCCCGGAGTTGTCAGCTGCGGAATACTAAACAGTTTTGTTTTTTAAATCCGAGTAAAACTCGGCATCAAGCAAGTCGATCGAACGAACAACAAAGGATACAAGATATAACGGTTATTTCCATCAACTGGGATTCACTTTTACGGGATTCGATTTAGGCGTGGAAAGAGGAAGAGCTAGACGATCTTCCTTGAAAGGACGAGAGAGGGCCAT
>JABMCL010000432.1:370000-380000 GCA_018857735.1 Alviniconcha marisindica
AATTTTCGAATTTTACACTGCCAACTTTAAAGGCATTTTTGGGGACCGTAGTCATAATGTGTCTGGCAATAAGCAATAACTTGTTTCTCGTGCTATAGGATCCCCCAAAACGCATTTCTTCTACGAACTCGCGATCTTCTGGTCAGCCAAAAAACGACGCAAAGACACTTTTTTTCCACCCTCCATACCCTTTCCACGGTAATTTTTGCAACTGTAACAGTATTGGCATTTGTACTGCTTCGCGGTTCTAGGTTCAACTTCCACTGTTATACACAGCGTGAAGCAACGCCTACTCAGAAATCGGCCCGGAAGTGCGCTGCGACCTCTCGCCCAATAGACAGACGAAGAAGTTGAGATCATGTTTGAAAATTCACAAGCATTCTTCAAATGCCTCAAACAGTTGAAACTGAAACTTGCCAGTAAACTAGACAAATGGAAAGAGAAAGTGTCACAAGGGCGATTAGCAAGTGCAGATAACATTGACGCCTGTCGTCATCGTACCTGATTAACTTCCATCTTAGCGACAGTCTAGTCAAGTTTGTTTTGAAGGCAAGGCTGCTACTATTAGAGTGTAATAGCCTCTGAGGCACATACTACCCAGGACACATACGCAAAGAGCTGTTGGAGGTGCGGTTTTTACGCTGACACTGTTAGCCACGTACTGAATGGTTGTTGGGAGAGCAAAAACTCGATTCAGAAACGTCACAACAGACCGCTTCTATAGCCGTGCCAAATGTGAGAGGCCGATTTCTCTGTGTGATGATCTTGAAAGATCAGATTGTCCAGCTGTCATACTTTGAAAAGTAACAGCCAACGCAAGCACCCACTGTATTTGAACACACGCGGCCTGACCTGTTTGTCAGTGATCATGCGACCAGAACGTGCTTGACTGTTGAGAGAATTGTTCAGAGAACAAACTTCCTTGATATGTATGTCTGTCTTATTATTTTTAAACGTTATCCAGCTCCTTAGCAGTCTACGTGTGCGGGTAACTGATGGCGCGTTAAAATTGCCAACTTTAGGGAAAATGACACCGGTGTGCCAAAGCGAAGCAGCCCGACTTTTTGCTTATACGGGAAAACATGCCGAAGTTCCACCGTAATTGTAATTAAGATTTAAGGAAGGATAAACTGCTGGGAGTTAAGGCGGCGAATCGATTAGATGGCGTTATTTCCGCTCTCTCTATCTATCTCTCTCTCCTCCTCAAGACAACGGGCATGGCACCAGCCCACGACCAACAGTGTGGGCGTCGCTCCCTCACCAAGCCTTGCCATTGAGGTCCCCCGGCCACCCCCCCCCCCCACCACCACCACCACCACCACAACCCCCAGTCCTTCTCCTGGTCCACTCCCCTCCCCCATCTCTCTCCCCTCCCCCCAACCCCTCCCGCTCCCTCTTTCCCCCTGCCCCCTCTCTACCCTCCGATATTATCGCCAAATGTGGTGGCGGAATTTAGAGGTGTAGGGTCATCGCGGGTCCAGTTCAGCTCTCTGTTGTTGTTGTTGTTGATCGCTTTTGGCAGACTCACTGTGCCTATGATTCTGAATGAGTGACTAACTATTTATAGCGGTTTTGTTTGTTTGTTTGTTTTTGTTTTGTTTCTGTTGTTGATGATGATTTTTGTTATATATATTTTTTAATATTTAAAAAAACTAACTATTGATGACCGCTTTTATATAGCGCTCTACTCTGCTTTTCTGAAGACCACTGCGCTCATGATTCTGAATGAGTGATTAGCTTTTTATAGCGTGGTTTTTGTTGTTGTTGTTGATGTTGATTTTTTGTTTTGTTTTTGTTTTTCTTTCTTTCTTATGTTGGTTGAAGTGTTGCTTTACGTCCACAGAAACCGTAGGTTTATTAGGGACGGGAACCCAGGACGTCCACCTCGACTTTCACACAGCTCCTGTTTTTTTAAACTATTGATGACCGCTTTTATACAGCGGTATTATCCGCTCCTTTGTAAACTCATTGCGCTCATGATTCTGAATGAGTGACTAGCTATTTATAGCGTGGTTTTTGTTGTTGTTGTTGATTTAAAAAAAAAAAACTATAAATGACCGCTTTTATATAGCGCTATTCTCCGGTCTTATGCAAACTCACTGCGCTCAATGATTCTGAATGAGTGACTATCTTTTTATAGCGTGCTTTTTGTTGTTGTTGCTGTTGATTTTTTAAATATTTTTATGTTGGTTGAAGTATTGCTTTACGTCCACAAAACCGTAGGTTTATTATGAATGGGAGCCCAGGACGTCCACCTCGACTTTCACACAGCTCGATGTAATGTAAAGTAAGTAAACATGGTGCTTAACGTCCACAGAAACCGTAGGTTTATTAGGGACGGGAGCCCAGAATGTCCACCTCGACTTTCACAAAGCTCCTGTTGTTTTTTTTGTTTGTTTTTTAATTTAAAAACAAAACAAACTATTGATGACCGCTTTTGTATAGCACTCTTCTCAAGACCACTGTGCTTATGATTCTGAATGAATGACTATCTTTTTATAGCGTGTTTGTTGTTGTTGTTGTTGTTTATGTTTTTTTAATTTTGTTTAAAAAAAATGTTGGTTGAAGTGTTGTTTTACGTCTACAGAAACCGTAGGTTTATTAGCGACGGGAGCCCAGGACGTCCACCTCGACATTCACACACCTCCCGTTTTGTTTTGTTTTTGTTTTTTTATATATTTTTTTAATACTGTTGATGACTGCTTTTATATAGCGCTACTTCTCTGCTCTTCTGAAGACTCGCTGCGCTATTATTATTATCATCATCATCAAAATCATCATCATCATTATTATTATTATGAGTCATCGCTTTTATATAGCGTTATTCTCTGCTCTCGGGCAGACTCACTGCGCACATGTCGCATGTGATTCTGAATGAGTGACTGTATCCTTTAGTGCGTTTTATTAATATCCACAGAAGTGGTGTACTGGTAGCCCTCTTTGGTTGTTGCATGGCTGGTACCACGTGGAACTGCTGCCGTCTCGGCTTAAGTTCTGTGTACACCATACAACCATGCACCATGTCACTCACTTTATGCAAAGCTATATACGTTGGGTGCATGCGTGTTTAGCTGTTACCTGCCACCTGCACTTTTGGAAGAATGACCGGGACCTTTTAAGTGCTACTGTGGTAGCACTGGGATGGAACGGATACCAAAATGAGAGTCAATTTTATTTTGCATGGATTGTAGTTTATGTTCAGTTAGAAACCTAAGCTGTCTTAATTGGTCCTTGCTAAGCTACCGATAAGTAAAAATAAACCGAAAGAGAGAGAGTGAGAGAGAGGGAGAGGGGGGGGGGGGAGAGAGAGAGAGAGAGAGAGAGAGAGAGAGAGAGAGGAGCGAGAGAGAGAGAGGGAGGAGGAGAGAGAGAGAGAGAGAGAGAGAGAGAGAGAGAGAGAGAGAGAGAGAGAAGAGAGAGAGAGAGAGAGAGAGAGGGGAGAGAGACAGACAGACGAAAAAGACAAAAAGACAGACAGACAGACAGACAGGAACTCAAAACTGATTTCAAGGATTTGTTTAGGTTCAGCCAAACCTGTCTTTTACAGTCCACTACTGATAGTAAAAAAAAAAAGCCAGACAGGGGAAAACAAAGGGCTAGAGATAACGCGCTAAACACAATTTTCGTTTTTCACCCACACCCCCCGTGGGTAGTCAATTATTAAAGCGGCCAATCTACCCGAAGGGCAGACGAGCCAGGGATGATCAGAAAAATCCAAATTTGGGCATAACCGCCAGTGTCCAATACCGCCCCCAGTCTATCCCTCAATTCCCTCATCAAACGTCCCTTTCCTTTTAGCCCGTCGGTTTCCCCCCTCGCTCAGGGCCTAAACGTTAACCTTTTTGTCGTTAAGCTTTCTCGTGATTTAGAGCAGGGGTGGGTGGAGGGGGGGGGGGGTTGGGGTTGGGGGGGTGGGGGGGGGGGTTGGTGGAAAGTTGTGTTGGGGTTTTGTGGGTTTTTGTTGTTGTTGTTGGTGGTGGTGTTGTTGTTGTTGGTGGTGGTGTTTTTTTTTTTTTTTTTTTGTTTCGGTGGTGGTGATGGTGGTGGTGGTGGTGGTGGTGGTGGTGGTGTGGGTGGAGGGCGTGGATTCCCGCTTTGGCATAAAAGCCGCCCCCGCCCCGGCCCCACCCCCCACGCACGCAAACACGCCAAAGCACGCCACGCCGCACGCACGCCCCGCACACACCAAAACACACACAACACAACCACCCCACCAAAAATTTACACACACACACCACCACGCACCACGCACGCACGCACGCACCCCACAAGCACAGACGCACGCAAAAACAAAACATACAATTTCCCCGGGGGGGGCGGGGAGGGGGGGGGGGGGGGAAAAAAATCCAAACCCCTATATATAAAAATATATAACCCCTTTTTCCCCCGCCCCAACGGACACCAGTACCCCCAGAGAATTTAAAAACCCGTGAACACCGGCCGTCTGCCAAACCCTGTGGCTTATATTTTTTTCCCGTTGGGCCCTGCCCCGTAGCCCGTTTCCTTTAGTCCTTGCCCTTCTTTTTCTTTTTCTTCCTTGCCCTTTTTCTTCCTTTCCTTTTTTCTTCTTCTTCTTTTTTCTTCTTCTTCTCTTCTTTCTTCTTTCTTCTTTTTCTCTTCTTTTTCTTCTCTTCCCTTCCCTTCCTTCTTCTTCTTCTTTCTTCTTTTCTTTTTTCTTCTTTTTTCTTTCTTTTTTCTTCTTCTTCGTCTTCTTCTTTCTTCCCTTTTCCTTCTTCTTTTTTCTTCTTCTTGTTTTTCTTCTTTTTCTTCCTTTCCCTTTTTCTTCTTTCTTTTTTCTTCTTCTTTTTTCTTTTTTTCTTCTTCTTTCTTCTTCTTTTTTCTTCTTCTTTCTTTTTTCTTCTTCCTTTTCTTCTTTTTTCTTTCTTCTTTTTCTTCTCTTCTTCCTTTTTCTCCTTTTTCTTTTTTCCCCCCTTTTTCCTTTTTTTTCTTCCCCCTTTCTTCTTCTTCTTTCTCCTTTTTTTTCTCCTTCTTCTTTTTTCTTTTTTTCCCTTTTTCTTTTTTTTTCTTTTTCCTCCTTCTTCTTCCTTTTTCCTTCCTTCCCTTTTTTCTTTTTTCCCTTTTCCCCCCTTCTTCTTTCCCTTTTTTGCCCTTTTTCTTTTCTCCCCCTCCCTTTTTCTTCTTCCCTTCTTTTTCTTTTTTTCTTTTTTCCCTTCTTCTTCTTTCCTTTTTTCCCTTTTTCTTGCTCTTCTTTTTTTCTTTCTTTTCCTTTTTTCCCTTTCTTCTTCTTTTTCCCTTCCTCCCCCTCCTTCTTCTTCTTTCCTTCTTCTTTTTCTTTTCTTCTTCTCTTTCTTCTTCTTCTTTCTTTTTTCTTCTTTCTTTTCTTTTTGGCCCCCTTTTTCCCCCCTTCTTTCCCCTTTTTTTCCCTTGTCTTTTTCCTTTTTCCTTCTTTTTTTCTTTTCCCTTTCCCCCTTTTTTTTTCTTCTTTGCCTTCCCCCTTTTCTTTTCTTTTTCCCTTTTTCTTCTTTTTTTCTTCTTCTTCTTCTTCTTTCTTCTTCTTTTTTTCTTCTTTTTCTTCTTCTTTTTCTTTTTTTCTTTTGAAATTCCCCCCCTTTTTTCCCTTTTTTCCCTTTCTTTTCCTTTTTTCCCTTTTTCTTTTTTCTTGCCTTCCCCCTTCCCTTTTTTTCCTTTTTTTCCTTCTTTTTTTCTTTTTGCCCCCTTCCCCCTTCTTCTTCCCTTTTCTTTCTTTTTCTTCTTCTTTTTCTTTTTTCTTCTTCTTCTTCTTCTTTTTCTTCTTCTTTTTTCTTTTTTCTTCTTCTTCTTTTCTTCTTCTTCTTCCCCCTTTTTTCTTTCTTGTTCTCCCCCTTCTTCTTCTTTCTTGCCTCCTCCCCCCTTTCCCTTTTTTCTTCTTTTTTCCTTCTTTTTGGGTTTTTGTTCGTTTTTTCTTCTTCTTCTTCTTCCTTCTTCTTTTTCTTCGTCTTGTTCTTTTCCCCCCTTCTTCTTCTTTTTCCCTTTTTTCTTTTCCTTTTTTTTCCTTGTTTTCTTCATTGCCCTTTTTTTCTTTTTTTTCTTTCCTTTTTTTCCCTTTGTCTTCTTCTTCCTTTTTTTTCCCCCTCCTTCCTTTTTTCTTCCTTGCCTTCTTCTTTCTTCTTTTTTCTTCTTCTTCTTTTTTCTTCTTTTTTCTTCTTCTTCTTCTTTTTTTTCCCTTTTTCCTTTTTTACTCCTCCTCCTTCTTCTTCTTTTTTTTGTCTCCTCCCTTCTTCTTTTTTCTTGCCTCCTTTCCCCCTTCCCTTTTTCTTTCCTTTTTTCTTCTTTTTCGTTCTCTTCTTTTTTCTTCTTCTTCTTTCTTTTCTTTCTTCTTTTTTTCTTTTTTCTTCTTCTTCTTTTCATTTTTTGGGCCCTGCTTCTTTTTTCTCCTTTCTTCTTTTCCTTTTTTTTTGTCTTCTTCTTCATTGCCCTTCTTTTTTCTTTTTTCTTTTCCCTTTTTTTGCCCCTCTTCTTCCTTTGTTTCCTTTTCCCCTTTTTTTCTTCCCCTTTCTTTTTTTCTTCTTTTTTTCTTTTTTCTTCTTTTTTCTTCTTCTTTTTTCCCCTTTTTTTGCCGTCGTCTTTTTTTTTTCCTTTTTTGGAAAGAAGTGTTGTAGTGTATTTGTTTACGTAATTAGCAGGTTTTCTTTTCCTCGGAAACAAACACATAAAATGTTCAAAAAAACGTTTAAACATTATGACCCAAAATAAAATTTTCCCCCGCTACAGAACTCCGTTTTTAAATGTTGTTTTTTTAGCTTAATAAACGGTTTTTTTTTTGTAGCTTAAATAAACGGTGTTGTTTTGTCGCCTTTTAAAAAAGGGTTGGGTTTTTTAGGGTGGGTTTTTTTTGGGCCCTTAAAAAAAAAAAGGTGTTGTTTTTTAGGGGTTTAAAAAAAGGGTTTTTTTGTAGCTTAATAAAAGGTGTTGTTTTGGGAGCTTAAAAAACGGGGTTGTTTTGTAGCCCTTAAAAAACGGGTTTTTTTGTAGCTTAAAAAAAAAAGGGGTTGTTTTTAGGGAAAAGGGGTTTTTTTGTAGGCCCTTTTAAAAAAAGGTTTTTTTTTTGTAGCTTAAAAAAAACCGGGGTTTTTTTTGGAGCTTAAAAAAACCCGGTTTTTGTTTTGTAGCTTAAATTAAAAGGTGTTGTTTTTTTAGCTTTAAAAAACGAGTTGGGTTTTTTAGCTTAAAAAAAACCCCGGGGTTGTTTTGTAGGTTAATAAACGGTGTTTTTTGTGCTTAAAAAAGGGGTACCCCGTTGCATGATGATGAAGTGTGCTTAATGTCCTCAGATGTCAGTTTTGACATATTAGGGGGCAAACTGAGACCAATGCCCCAAAACATGGGTTCAATATTTGCTTTTTTCCCCTCCAAAAGGAAACCAGAAGGTTTGTTAGGGGGGGACAGCCCAGGACCGGCCACCCGGGCTCTCACACAGCCCTGAACTATGGAAAATTGCACGTTGCTTTTTAAAAAGCTTTCCCTTTTAACCTTTCATGTGTTTGGGTTTTGTTTTTTGAACCCTAGGAGTTAAATTTGTTTTTTTTTCTGGACACTTTGACAACCCCGGTTGTTTTTTGTTGGGCCCAGGGGCTTTTGTGGGGGCAAAAAGGAAAAAAATTTAAAGAAAATAATAATAAAAATAATAAATAAAAAATAATAATAAAAATAATAAATAAGTTTTAAAAATTTGTTTTAAAGGGGTACGTGGGTCAAAAACGTGAAAAAAGTTTTTGTAAAACAAAATAATGTACAACCCAGATGGAAAGTTATCAGCAATAAAAAGAAAAAGAAAAAAAAGAAAAAAAAAAAGAGCTAACCGAAATTGAAAATTTTTAAGCGTAAATATGCGAAAAAAGCACCCCACCAAAGCACGCACGCACGCACGCACGCACGCAAACCCCCCCCCACCCAACACCACACACACCCCACACACACACACACACACAAAACACCCCACACCCCCCACACACCCCACACACACACACACACACACACACACACACACACACGCACGCACGACCACCACAGCAACACACACACCCATATACGCACACACAGACACACACACACACACGCACGCACGCACGCACGCACGCACGCACGCACACACACACACACACACACACACACACACACGCACGCACGCACGCACACACTGATAGGGGTGATGGACAATGTTGCTTAGCTGAAATATTCTGAGAAGAGAAATGCCTTGAGTTTGCTTTCGAAGGAAGAGAGAGTAGCCTGACTTACGTAATTTACATTACGTTACATTCATGCCCGCTGCGATCGGCTTCCAATATTCTCATCTTTGGAAAGCAGCACATCGAACTCTACTGTTTTTCTAGTACTTCTTTGTTCCTTGTGGGAAATTCGGGTCACCTTACCTGGGAAAGCCACAGCAGCCGCAACTGAGAGCAGCGCCACCCATCCCTATCAGTGCGTGTAGTATTTTAGTGTGCCTTAACAATGGTATGACTGCCAGTGTTCGAGATTTTTAACGTGCACACAGATGTCGATGCGTGCGATTGCACACGGGGGGCTGTACGGACACCGTAAGAGAGTCTGCACTGGAAGCTGACTCTGGGAGAAAAATCCCTTGCCGCACCAAGGACTCGAACCCGCGTCTACCCACTGAGCTATCCCGGCTCCTTTGTTGGCTCTCCGTGCCTTTTCATTTGGTTGACCGTGTAGCTAGCACCTCGAACGAGTTTTCTCCCTTGTCTGCGCGAAATAACCACATTCATCTCCTTAAAAAGAAACCCGAAACCCCCCTTTTTTCCCACCCACAATAGCAACTCCAGCCAATCTGTCCTAAACAGCCTCACTTAAAAAAATAATAATAATAATAATCTTTTCATTCTTGACTGAGGTCTCGTTTTTATTTCTCGATTTGCTTCTTCTCTTATTAACGAGATTTACAGCCTGAAAAATATTAAACGTTGGTCAGTTAGTTGATGCTTCGAGCCACCCGCCCTCCCTAAAAAAGAAAAGACAAAAAACAAAACAAACAAAAAAGGCAAAAAAAGAAAGAAAGAAGAATAGTAGTAATATAGTATATACTGATACTGATATACAGTTTTTATAATTTAGTAGTAGCAGTACTATATAGCAGTATATTATGCTACTGTTGCAAATATAGCTGTGTTTTTTGGTTAAGATTGTTAACGCACCACTCACGTGCAAACCATCATTGCCTTGACCTCAATAAACAGTGTTAATAACCACAATCCACACACTAACCACATTCAATTCAACACACACACACACACACACACACACCACCACCACACACACACACACACACACACACACACACACACACACACACACACACACACACACACACACACACACACACACACACACACACACACACACAACACACACACACACACACACACACACACACACACACACACACACACACACACACACACACACACACACACACACACACACACACACATACACACACAAACAATCACAACACACACACATACACAACATACAACAACACACATATGCAAAACACATATCACACACACACACACACACACACACCACACACACACATGCACACACACACACACACACACACACACACACACCCCACACACACACACACACATAGACAACAAGGAAGATAGACAGATAGATAGATACATACATACATACATACATACATAGACAGATAGATAGATAGATAGATAGACAGATATAATATCCTTGTTTTTGTGTGAGTGACACGGGGAGAAGCAGCTCGTTTGCGAACCTCGTTTGTTACTTTATGAAGAATATTTGTAAAAAAAATGAAAGAAAAAAAAAAAGAAAAAAAAGAGGGGTGGGGGTGAGTGGGAGGGTGGGTCCACTCCTCTACGTATACTCACTTATACACACATGTACAGAAAAGGGGATACACAAAAAATAAAAAAGACACATAGGCACGGTAAACCACAAGATCTTTAACGTGCGTAAGTGACGTTTGTTTGATCGTGTATTCACACCGGGGACCTCG
>JABMCL010000432.1:387500-397500 GCA_018857735.1 Alviniconcha marisindica
TCGAAAAGCCTGATACTTATATCTGAACCTCATTTACCGTGTCCCTCTTCCTTTGTCAGTCTTTTCACGCCGCCGCTTTTCCCGCACATGAAGGTCCAATGGTCCGGTAGTCGTCGCCTTCGCCCGCATCATCAGCTGCCGGTTTTGTCACAGTCAGAGGACTTGGTTTTCTCTGCATTCAGTTTAGTCTCAGCGGTCCGTTTTTCTGCTGGCAATTAGGCCCATACCTGACTCTTTTTTTTTTTATGCCAACGTATTAAAATTTTATCAAGTTAAATTCCAAGCCGCCGGCCGTTTTTCCCCAACCGCGAAAAGTGCGGAACGACTCCTTCAGTTGTGAGTACCGTGCAGCTCATCTCTGTCTGTCTGTCTGTCTGTCTGTCGGGTCTGTCTCTGTCTCTTTTCCCCTTTTTGTCTCTGTCTCTTCTCTTTTCCCCTCCCCCCCTCCCTCCCTCCCTCCCTCCCTCTCTCTCTTCTCTCTTTTCCTTTTGTCTCTTTTTTTTCCTGTCTCTTTTTGCCCTTCCTGTCTCTTTCTTCCCTTCTCTCATCGAGTATATTTCAAAAATTGAATCCTTGTTTTTTTAATTTTTGTATGTCGTGTGTGTGTGTGGTGTTGTGTTGTGTGTGTGTGTGTGGGGTGGTGTTGTGTGTGTGTGTGTGTTGTGTGTGTGTGTGTGTGTGTGGTGTGTGTGTTTGTTAGAGTAAAGCTACCACAGGCTAGACTAAGAGTTTGGAGCACTCCCACAACTTAACGCCATATCCAGTAAAATCAGCACCAAATTTGGAAGCAAGACTGAAATAAACGTCTGGGGTTAAATGGTTCAGAATTTGTTTTCCATGTTATAAACAGAAGAAAGCAATTAGACACTACTTTCAGTAGGTAAAGAATGGATTATTTTTTTTGAAAACTTGCACAGAGCGATCTACCAGGATGATGGTATTCTTGTGTATGAAAATCCCCCACCCCTCCCCCCACCCAACCCCCCAGGGGGGTTTTTTTGGGTTTTTTTTTTCTTTTTTTTTGTTTTTTTTTTTGGTCATTTTTCGACTGCTAAATCCTCGTAAAAAAGAAACTCATCAGGGGTGTAAATGAAAAATCCTTTTCAAAACTGCAGGAGTCTTTAAAAGAAACTCCTCCCGGCTAAAAATAGCATGAAAACTGTAAAACCAAAATCCCCATTAAAACTGGCATCAGGAGTGTCAAATTTTTCACTAAAAATAGCATCCGGGGTGTAAGAGAAACTCCCCCTTAAAATCAGTCAGCATTTTGGACCCTTTAAAAGAAAAATCCTCACCAAAACCCCTGAACACGAAGAGTGTAAGTGAAACTCATCAAAATTTGACTAGCATCAGGAGTGTAAAAAACCCCAAAATAAAACTCCGGAAAAGTGTAGACTCCAAAATAGCATCAAATGTAACTAAAACTCCTAAATAAACATCACATGAGGTGTGTAATGAAAAAATCTCCTAACTAAACTGAAGCAGCAAGAGGACTGTATGAGAAACTTTTCACTAAAAAGGCAAACGGGGTTAAAGAAACCCCCAATAAAAAACAGCATCAGGAGTGCAAGAAAAACTCCTCCTAAAACCAGATTGAGGAGTTAAAAAAAAACCCCCGCTAAAACAACCTCATTTAAAATTTTGCATAGGAGGGAAGAGAAACTCCTGACTAAAACTGGCACCCGGGTGAAAGAAACTCTTCACTAAAACTAACATCAGGAGTGTAAGAAAAATTTCCCCATTTAAAAATGGGATCAGGGGTGTAAGAGAAAACCTCACCCAAAACCTTTAGGAGTGTAAGAGAAAAACCTATAAAATAGCATCAGGAGGGGGAAACCCCCACCAAAAGCAAGGGGTGTAAGAAAACTCCCATAAATGGCAGGGGTGTAAATTCATCCCTAAAACTAGCAAAAGGAAGGGACGCGAAACCCCCACTAAAAATAGAAAGGGTGGAAACCCTCACTAAAACTAGCACCAGGAGTATAGGAAAACCTCACTAAAATTAGTTGGGGGAAGTAAAAGGGAAAACCCCCACCAAAAAGCATCAGGTGTAAGGAAATCCTCACGAAAAAACATAGCATCAGGGGAGTTGAGAAACTCCCCACGAATAAACATAGCTTTAGGAGGTAAGAGAAACTCCTCCGAATAAAATAGCAAGAGATGTGTAAGAGAAACTCCTCACTAAACGTAGCATCAGGAGTGTAAAAGAAAATCCTCACGAATAAATTAGCATGAAAGGGGTGTAAGAGAAACTCCTCACGAATAAACATAGCATGGGTGGTAAGAGAAACCCCAATAAACATAGCAATGGAAAAAAGAAACTCTTCACGAATAAACATAGCACGAGGGTTAAAAAAAAACCCCTCACAAAAAGAAAACCCGGGGGGGTAAAAAACCCCCACAATAAACAAGCTGAGGTGTTTAAGAGAAACTCCTCACAAAAAACAATAGCACGAAAGGGGCGAGGAAAAATCCCCCCCCAATAAATTTTTAGCATGAGGGTTTTTTAAGAGAAAAATCCCACGAAACGTAGCAAACAGGAGGGGTAAGAGAAAACCCCCAAAGAAAAAACCCCACATGAGGTGTGTAAGAGAAGCTCCCCCACGAAAAAACCCAAACACA
This sequence comes from Alviniconcha marisindica, assembly GCA_018857735.1. NCBI lineage: Eukaryota > Metazoa > Mollusca > Gastropoda > Provannidae > Alviniconcha > Alviniconcha marisindica. Next base: position 390,123 of record JABMCL010000432.1, read on the forward strand.
GGGGTTTAAGAAAAAACCCCCCCTCACGAATAAATATAGCAAAGAGGGGTTTAAAAGAAAATCTTTTCCCCAATAAAAATAGCACGAAAGGGGGTGGGAAGAGAACCCCCCAAAAACTAGCAAAGGAAGGGGGGGTAAGAAAAAAACCCCCCCCGAAAAAAATAAGGGCCAAAGGGGGTTTTTGGGAAAAGAAACTCCCGAAAACCCTAGCATCCCGGGGTTTTAAGAGAAAAAACCCCACAAAAAAAAAAAAGCAAAAGAAAGGGGTTTTGGGAAGAGAAAACCTCACAAAAAAAATAGGGGATTTAATTTTAAAAAACTTTAGAATTAAACATAGCCCCAAATTTGTGAGAAACTCCTCCGGAAAAAACTGCATCAAGGAAATTGAAAAAAAACTTAAAAAATATTTTGCATGAAAATGTTGGTCCTCGTTGGTTTTGGGTGTGTAAAAGAAATTCCTTTCCCGACATCAAGGTAAAAAAACCCCCGGGGAAAAAACACAGCAAAAGAGGTGGGGGGGGGTAAGAAAAACCCTTTTTTTAATAAAATAACATTTTGGGGGTAAGAGAAATCCTTACGGGAAAAAAACAAAACTTTAGGGGGGGTGTAAGGGGAAACTCCCCCACGGGAAAAAAACCCTAGCCAAAGAGGGGTGTAAGAAAACTCCTTTACGAAAAAAATATTAGCATGAAAAGTGTAAGAGAAAACCTTTACTAAAAAAGCACCCGGATTTTAAAAAAACCCCACCAATTTTGCATGAGGTGTAAGAGAAAATCCTCAATGAATAAACATAGCATGAGGGGTGTGTAAGAGAAACTCCTTTACCAAACGTAAAAATCAGGAGTGTAAGAGAAAATCCCTTTCCCAAAAAAAACGGGTTGTAAAAAAGAAAAATTTCCCCACGAAATTTAAAAATAGCCAAAGAGGTTTTTTGGGGAAGAGGGAAAAAAATCCTCGCGAATAAAAATAGCCCTGAGGGGGGTGGTTTAAAAAGAAACTCCTCACGGGAAAAAAACATAGCAAAGAGGTGTGGAAAAAACTCCCCACAAATTTAAAGAAGGTAAGAAAAAAACCCCCCCACGAAAAATATAACAAAAGGGGGAAGAGAAACTCCTCACGAATTAAAACCCTGGGGAAAGAAAAGGTTGGGGTTTAAGAAACTCCCCACGAAATAAAAAGGGGGAAAAAACTCTCACGAAATTTGAAGGGGAAAAAAACCCCCACAAAAAACATAGCATGAGGTTGGGTTAAAAAAAATCTTTTTAAATAAAACCCTAGCATCAGGGGGTGGGGAAGAGAAAACCTAAAAGAAAAAACCTAGGGAAAGAGGTGTGTAAGGGGAAAAAATCCCATGGAAAAAACCCAAAACATGAAAGGGGGGTGGGGAAGAAGGGAAAAAATCATAAACTGAACCCGCAAGAGAAATGTTGGGGGAAACTCCCTTTAACAAATGACACGAGGCTCAAAGGGAACCTCCGCCAAAAAAATAGCATCAGGGGTGGGAAAGGGGAAACCCCCCCTCGCTATAAAACAAACTTTTAGGAGGGGTAAGAGGAACTTTTCCCCAAAGAAACCCCCCTTTTTAAGGGGGTTTTCAGAAAAAAAATCTTTTACTAAAAACCCGCCTTTTTGGAGTGGGAAAAAGAAACTCCTCCTAAAACTGCTCACAGTGTAAAAAGAAACTCCCTCACCCAAAGGTAGCATCAGGAGTGTAAAGGAAACTCCTCATAAAACCCTTTCAAAACAGGGGTAAGGGAAAATCCTCACTATAACTAGTACAGGAGTGTAAAAGAAACCCCCCCTCATAAAACCCAAAATCCCAGGAGTGTAAAAGAAACTCCCCCCACAAAAAATGTCTCGAGGAATGTAAGAGAAACTTTGTCCCCAAAAATAGCATCAGGAGTGTAAAGGGAAAACCCCCGTTAAAAAAAACTTTTTTATAAAGGGTGGGAAGGGGGGAAAAACCCCCACAAAAACTAGTTAACAGGAAGGGGTAAAAAAAACTCCCTTTACTAAAAACCCGCTCGAGATTTTAAGAGAAAATCCTTTACAAAAAAACCAGCTTAAAAGGGGGTGTAAAAAAAAACCCCCCCACTAAAAGTGCATTAAGGGGGGTAAAGGGAAAACCCCCCCCTAAAAATTTTTCCCTTTAGGGGGTTTTTAAAGGGGAAACCCCCAAATTTAAAACCAGTATCAGGAGTGAAAAACTCCCCACTAAAACCCCGCCCCGAGGAAGGGGTAAAAGAAAAAACCCCCCACAAAAACCACTTTTGGGGAAAGGGAAGGGGAAACCCCCACCAAAACCAACCCGGGGGGGTAAAGAAAAGCCCTTAAAAAAAAAAGCTTTTGGGGGTGGGGAAAAAAGAAAAATCCCCCACTAAAACAGCAAAGACCCCCCAAAAAGGGTAAGAGAAATCCTAAAAAAAAACCCCGGGCCCAAAAGTGTAAGAGAAAAACCCCCAAACTAAAAAAAAGACCCCCCGGGGGGAAAAAAAACTCCTCACTAAACAGCAACGATGAATTTTTAAAAAGAAAGGGCCGGAAAGTTTCGGACGAGGTCATGTCGGGCTGAGGCCTTTTCGGGTCAGTCCCCCCGTAAAACCCAGACGAAAAACCCCGACGGGCGTGGGGCCCGGGGGGCTGCCGCGCCCCCCGAGCATGCAAATTTCCAAATCGCTAAGAAACCGAAAAGAGCCCAAAAAACCCAGGTTTATACCCCTGACCCAAACCCACCTTGCCCCAGTTTTTTGTGGGGGGAAACTTTTTTGGATGTGAGCCGTAAACCCATTTAACCTGGCCCGACCTTGCTCTTGCGTCCCCTTTGGTTTTTTGGGCCCAAAGGATAACATCTGGGGGTTTTTCTTTTGTGTTTGTTTTTTTAAATACAATAAAGAGAAAAGCAAAGCCCCCAAAAAACTCCCACGAATGTGCACCTCAGTGTAAGAAAAGATTCCCCACCCATTTTCCGCATGCAAAGGGTTTTTTTTTTTCAAAACATTCAATATTTAGTAAATTTAAAGAAAATTCACTAAAAACATAAAGAAAACAAACCCCATTAAACTGGCCCTCCCGGAAAAAAAAAAAAACTCCTCCCCCTTTTAAAAATTTGCCCTCAGGGGTTTAAAAAGAAAATTTTACTAAAACTAGCATTTAGGGGTGTAAGAAAAAAACACCTCTTAAAACTAAACAGGAGGTGTTTTAAGAAAAAACCCCTCCCTTAAAACTAGCATGAGGGGTGTAAGAGAAACACCTTTTTAAAAAAATAACGGGGGTTTTTAAGAGAAACACCTCCCTTAAAACTAGCATGAAGGTTCCCGTTAAAAAAAAACACCTCCCCTAAAAAAATAGGGGATCAGGTTTTGCAAGAGAGACACCCTTTACTAAAAAGTATTATCAGGACTGCCCAGAAAAAATACCTTTAATAAAACCCAGCAAAAGGGTTTTTTGGGGAAAAAGAAAAACCTACTAAAATTTTGCATGGGATGTTTTAAGAAAAAACCCCCCTCCCCTAAAACTGCCCTGGGGTATGTAAGGAAACCCGTCAATAGAAAAAATTTGGGATGAGGGGGTGTAAAAAAAAAACCCCCTCACTAAATTTTTGCATGAAAATGGGTAAGAGAAAAAACCCCCAACCGCAAATTAAACGGGGGTTGGGGAAGAGAAAAACTTTAGTAAAACCTTTTCAAAAGAAAAGGGGTGTAAAGGGGGAAAACCCCAAATAAAAAAAGCATCAGGTATTAAAAAGAAACCCCCTCACCCAGAAGTTTGCCCTCAAAGGGGTGAAGAGAAAAAACCCCCATTAAAATAGAATGAAGTGGTTGGGGAAGAGAACACCTTCCCCTAAACCCCTTCCAATGGGGGTGTTTTTAAGAGAAAAAAACCCCCACTAATGTAGCCCCGAAAGGTTTTTGAAAAAAAACCCCCTTTATTAAAACTTTGCATAGGTTTTTGTAAAGAAACACTTTTACTTAAAAAATAGCAGGAAAGGGGTGGGAAAAAGAAACCCCCTCATTAGAAATTTGGGAAAGGGGGCGTTTTTAAGAGAAACCCCCCCAAAAAAACTGCGTGGGGTGTGTGTAAGAGAAACCCCCTCCCCCTAGAAAATAATTTTTTCAGGAGTGGGAAAAAAGAAAAATAAATAAAACTTGGGATTTTGGTGTGTAAAAAAAATACCCCACTAGTAAAAAAAAAACAAATTACAAAACCCAGCAAACGGAGTGCAAGAAACCCCCAAACTCACTAAAAAAAGCATGAGGTGTGGGAAGGGAAAACCCCTCACTAAAACTAGCATAAAATGGGTTTTTTAAGAAAAAACACTTTTTACAAAAATGTACCATCCCGGTGTGCAAAAGAAACGCTTTTTAAATTAAAAATAGGAAAAGGGGTTTTGTAAGAGAGGGGCACCCCCCCCACTAGAAGAAATTATCAGGGCTGCTAGGGGAAAAACCCCCGATAAAAATGTAAAGGGGTGTAAAAGAAACCCCCTCACTAAAACTAGCCCTGGGCGGGTTTTTTAAGAGAAACATCTTTAAAACTAGCATGGGGTGGGTTTTAATAGAAACACCCCCGTAAAACTGGCCCCTGAAGTGGGGTTTAAAAGAAAAACCCCCTCACTAAACTAGAAAAGAGGGGGAAGAGAAACCCCCTCACCCAGAATTATCAGGAAAAAGCCAAAAAAAGGAAACATCCACCCCAAAAATGCCATTTGGAAAAGGCCCTCACTAAAAACTAAACATCAGGGTGTAAGAGAAGCACCTCAATAGAAATTTTCATCAGGAGTGGCCCCAAAAAAACACCTCACTTTAAAATGAAAATTGTTTTGTTTGGGGAAAACTTTACTAAAAACATAAAATAAAGAGAAACATCTCACTAAAACCCAGAAGAAGGGTGGGTTTTAAAAAAGAAAAAACCCTCCCCTAAAGGGCCCCAGCAAAGATGTGTTAAAAAAGACCCCCCTTTTTTAAAGGATGATCAGATTTTTTTGCAAAAGGCACTTTTTTTTTAAAAAAGCATGAGGGTTTGGGGCCCGAAAAAAACACCCTTTTAAAAAATATTATCCCCAAAAAAGCAAGGGAAACACCTCCTAAAATTTGATGAGGTTGGTTTTTTAAAAAAGAAACCCCCTCACTAGGAACCCCGGGGAGGGGGTTGGGTTTAAAAAAAAGAAAACCTTTACTAAAAAAAGCATCAGATTTTGTAAGAGAAAAACCTCACTAGAACAAACACAGGGGGGTGGGGAAGAGAAAAAAACCTCCTAAAAATAGCATGAGGTTTATGGGAAAAAAGAAACCCCCTCCCCTAAAAATAGCAGGAGGTGGTTGGGAAAAGAAAAACCTTTACTAAAACCCAGGGATGAAAAAGTGGGGAATAGAAACCCTCACTAGAAGTAACATCAAAGGGGTTTCCCAAAAAAAACCTCACTAAAATCGCATGAGGGTTTTGGGAAGGGAAACCCTCACTAAAAATGCAGGGGGTGGGGGTAAGAAACCCCCTTTAAATAAAAATTCATGAAAGGGGTGAAGAAAACCCCCTTTACTGGAAAATAAAACAAACAGGAGTGCAAGTGAAAAACCTCACTAAAACTACAAAAGGTTTTGGAAAAAGAAACCTTACGAAACCGGGCCCACGGGGAAAAAAACACCTCACCCAAAACCCAGCCTGAGGTTGGGGGCAAAGGGGAAAACACCTCACTAAAACAGGGGGAGTGTAAAAAAAAACACCTCCAAATAAAAAAATAGCCAAAAGAAAATTTTTAAAAGAAACACCTCCCCTAAAAAATGCATGATGTGTATAAAGAAAAACATTTTTTTTAAAACTAGCATGAGGTTTGTAAGAAAAACCTTCACTAGAAGTATTATCCCGGTGAGGGGGAAAAAACATTTCACTCCAAAATAAACTGGGGTTTTTGGGAAAAGAAACCCCCCTGATTTTTGAAAATGGATGAGTTTTTGTAAGAGGGGAAAACCTTTTCTAAAAAATAGGGGTGAAAGTGTGGGAAAGGGGAAAAAACGTCACCCAGAGGTTTAACCCTCAGGAATGCAAGAAAAAACACCTCACTAAAAACTAGGGATGAGGAAAGTTTAAGGGAAACACCTCACCCCCAAAAAAAACAAAAGGTGTGTAAAAAAACACCTTCCCAAAACTAAACATCAGGAGTGCAAGAGGAGCTCTTCAGTAAAACTGGCATCAGGTGGTAAGAGAATACATCACTAGAATGGCATGAGGTGTGTAGAGAAACACTTTACTAGAAGTATCATCAGGAGTGCACCAGATAAACACCTCACTCTAAAACTAGCATGAGGTATGTAAAAGAAAACACCTCACTAAAACTAGCATTGGGGTGGGTAAGAGAAACACCTCACTAAAACTAGCATGAGGTGGGTAAGAGAAACACCTCTCACTAGAAAAAGCATCAGGATTGCTAGAGAAACACCTCACTAAAACTAGCATGATGTATGTAAGAGAAACACCTCACTAAAACTAGCATGAGGTGTGTAAGAGAAACACTTCGCTAGAAGTATGATCAGGTGTGCAAGAGAAACACCTCACTAAAAGTAGCATGAAGTGTGTATAGAGACACTCACTAGAAGTATTATCAGGACTGCAAGAGAAAGACGTCACTAAACATAGCATGAAGTGTGTAAGAGAAACACTCACCTAAACTAGCATGAGGTGTGTAGGAGAAACACCTCACTAAAAATAGCATGAGGTGTATAAGCGAAACACCTCACTAAAACTAGCACGATGTGTGTAAGAGAAACACCTCACAAAAATTAGCATGGGTGTAATAAAAAAACACCTCACTAAAACTAGCATGAGGTGTGCAAGAGAACCACCTCCACTAAAACTAGATGAGGTGTGTAAGGAAACTCCACCGAATGTTACAGAAAATACAACAATAACAAAAGCAATAATAAGTTGCTTGATTAAAACAAAAGAAGAGAAAACGATTTTTCAATGGCACTTTGTTCACCTGTTTTTGATTTTGTTTCCACTTGCTTGTTTAGATTGACAGATTGATTTCACTACTCTAGACGTGTGAATGTTGAGTCATTACTTAAAAATCGTTTCGGCTTTGTTTGTTTTGGTTTTGTTTCTTTCAAAATCAAGCACACAGTGTGGATTTTGTAAATATTAAACGCAATTGCTTCTTCCTCTTTCTTCTTGTTTGGTGGAAACCCAGATTTCTTGCATAATAAAGTTATATATGTATGTAGTCACATAAAAGAATATAGGCTAGCGCAATGGGTAAAATAAAATAATAAATGAAGGAAAATAGCATTAAGGTTAAAGTATAGAAAATAATTGCCCCATCTATCTGCTCCCTTATTTACCCCACAAAAAACAAACAAACAAAAACCCCGCAATGAAACAGAAC
>JABMCL010000575.1:0-62500 GCA_018857735.1 Alviniconcha marisindica
CAAACAAAAAAGTTTCATCAAGTTTTATGCAGCCCCATTTTTGCTTGGACTCTGTGCCTGTTGTCCAGTGAATCCTAAAGTTTTTGTAGATATGCATGGGCCTGTTTTGCCCCAACAAAACTGTTTCAGACATTACTCTGGGGGCATGATACAACTCTGTATTATCAACATCAAATTCTGGGTGATGGTGTTGAGCACAACCAATCTTTCTAAAGTGATGTGGCTGCAAACTAACAGCAAAGCCTAGCAAAATATGGCCATGATGCCATTTGACATGACCGGCACAATGTTCACACGCACAACGTTCCAAATCATCAGCAACAATGCAATTAGGTGTAAGTAAATTGCCACTCCCCTGAACACAAACTTTTTTGCAGCATGTTGTGTCTATGTTCACAGTGGTTGATATTACTGTTGGTGATGTGCAGCAGATGTACATGCAACGTTTAATGTTCATAAGCTGTTCTTACTGCAAGAATATTGGCTGTTTCAATTTTGATCAGTGACATGTCAAAGTGTGGAAGGCGCTCGTCTCTGTGAAAACAGGTATAAATGATTAGCATGGAGCTAATGGAATTCAGTGACGTGTCAAAAGTAAGGAATGCACCTGTCACTCTGTGAAAGCAGGTATAAATGATCAGTGCGGAGCTGATGAAGTGCACAGTGTTGTACACAGCTACCACAAAGGCAGGTAAGCAGCTGTTCAGGAAGAGTTCCAGAAATAATCAGCAGCACAACCAGGCTACTCAACCCAGCGGCAGAAGTTTCTGGAGACAGAGACTCCAACTTCCTAACCACAGCATGTCCAGCAGCCAAAAGAAGTGTGCAAAAAAAAAAAAAAAAAAAGGAAGAAAAAAAAGAAGGTCCTGGAGCCCTCCATCACGGTCACCACAACAAACAGCAAAAGCTGAACGACCACTATGGCAGAGCATTCGCTCCGGAGTAAGAGACTGATGTCACCCTCAGCACCGCGGGCGGGACCTCACCTTGGTTGGCTGCGGAGGCTGGGTGGCAGCAGAAGTCAGGGTGTTGGCAGGAGGGGGGTTGTAAGAGGGGGCAGAGGGGGGCTGCAGACATCAAACAGGGTACAGTATAGTGCGGCAGTGAGAAAGACAGAGAGACGGGGCTCGATCATTACTGCATCAGGTCATCATCATCAAAGGGGGTACAGTATAGTGCGGCAGTGAGAGAGATAGAGAGAAAGACGGGGTTAGATCATTACTGCATCAGGTCATCATCAAAGTGTACGGTGCCCGGTGCTGACAGGCCTGCCTCACTGTCTGAACCTCAGTTGCTGCCTTGTGCTTACGCAATGAGTATGGTACATTTTGTGCACATGCAACATTTTTAGCTGCAGATTTTAACCTCGAGCCAAAATGTTCAGTGCCGTATGAATTATTTTCCTGTTGCCTGTAATTCTTGCATTCTCCGGATGTTCTGAAAAGATACGACATTTTCAGCACCTCTGAAACCTTATGATCAAATCAAGGTAGTCCCAATTTAATACCAAACTGACACAGGCCGGGTTATAAAGAGTGCAGCACAAATGAAACTTAGGACATTTCAGCACCTCCAAAACCTTGTGATCAAATCAAAGTCGTCTGAATTTAATACCCGACTGATACAGGCCAAGTTATGAAGAGCGCGGCACAAACCAATCTGGTATCATGGGCAGAATCCGGTCTAATTGACTTTCTTCTTGCGGGGTCTGAAACAGCTGACTCTTTCAAACGTTTACCCACTATGAATAGTATTTGTTTTGCTTCATGTATGTGTGAAAATGTGCTCTTCCTTACAGTGATCTTGCAATTCTACCAAGAAAGTGAAAATACTGCAGCGACAGTGAGCATCATTGACTGTGAGGGTGGCCTGTCAGCAGGAATTAACACAGCTGTTTCTGTGCTAAATCATAGCACAAAAGTGAGTCAAAAGAACAAAACGTACCAAACAAAAACAAAACAAAATTAACTGAACAACAGAGAGAAAAAAGAAAAAGAAAAAAATCCACAGGAGGTTACAGTTGCTGCTGTTTCAGTGCAATCTGGACAAATGCAGCTCCTGTATACCTTCAACCTAAAAACCTATTCACATAAAAACAACACTGCATGCAGGCTGTTGACCATTAATTGTTTTTTTAAAACCATAAACAGTTTTGTTGAAATAGAACAGCTCTAGAGAAATGTACTCACCTGTACGACAACATATAGAGAACTAAATTTAAGCAATAACTTATATTGATGTAAAAACTGTTCTGGTACTCATTTTGTTGGTAATCATACAGTTTAATGGGTACATTGTGTTTGTTGTAATCACACACTATGTTTGATATGTACATTTTTCTGGTAAGTGCTTATGGCAACCTTTTTGACCCCCACCCCCACCAGCAACAACAACAAAAACTGAAATTTGTGTTAACTTCCACTTCTGTGGTAATGTAAGAATCTTGAAAATATGTGTAAAATACTTTCTACCCATAAACAGCTCAATAGAAAGTTGCAGCAAAGCAGAATTTACACAGTTACTGAGTTAGTGTGACAAGCAATGGTTGAGTAACGATGAGCAGAGAATTGTTAGCACTATCCCTAAAGACTAAAGAATAATTAAACAACAAATTACATGCATACATACATGTTACATGAAAATAAAGAATTTGAATGGTTAATGTGAATAAGAGCAGGGGAACCTTCCTAAGTGATGGAACTGACCACGACACACACTGTCCTTGTATTCTTAGACCCCTTTCAACAAATCTCTCTTAAGATGAAATTTTGATGGTTCCAGCTAAAATTAAAGGGTTCTACTGCAATGTGAATGATGAAACAAAACACATAAAGCTTTTCTGTTACTGCGTTAGCCACTCATGCAGGGCTGTTCAAAGAGACTGTTGAAACTAGCCAACCTTTCTGAATTCACTGCACGCTTACAGCTTCTGCTTCAGGGAACTGATGCTAACCCTTACCACCAAGACAGGTGGCAGAACCCTGTTTTTACAGACGCCCACACAGACAACATCCTCTACTACGGTCACTCCCTCAGCATCAATAAAGCCAGCTTTCCTCCGAAATCAGGCAACAAGTGTGAACAGCAGGTTGGGGTGAGCGAAAACAGAAGCAAAGCAAGAATGCCAACAGTGAAAGACAAAAGATCCACACGGCAACTGTACCTGCTGCACTGGCTGGTGCTCCTGGGGGTTGTAAATGTTGCCGTAATTTCCATAGTTACCGTAGTTCATCGGTGCGCCTGGCGGTGCCTGCTCAGGTTGGGGCGGCTGAGGCATGCCAAATATCGGTGTTGTGATGGGGGCTGGCTGTTCATACTGAAACCACAGAAGCACATGCTGTAGCCAGTGCATTCAATGATTCAGTTTGGCTGATTAACAAGCTTTCACAGACTTCTCTTAGCAACACACAAAAGCACATGAAAAGATTGCTGCGTGCACTGACTACCACATTTATGTACACGACTGAAAGAAATGTATTGGAAATCAGACGCACAGACAAAGACCGACACATCGATTCTGGAATTTCAAGCCCAATTTTCTTAGACCATCTCAGCTCTCCTTTCTTTTATTTCTGCAGGGGCTGTTCCACAAAGTTCGGACAACACTTTTTTTTATGCATTCTCTCTCTCTGCTCTCTTCATCCTTCTGCTCACAGACAGCACGCTGCTATTTCTTCCTTTTTCCAAAACTTACTCACTCCCCTCCCCTCATCATTCATTCCACAAAATGCACGTCGGAACTCACAGAATGCTCTTCCTTGGATTTTTTGGGCTCCAAGATGGCTGGGGGGTCATTCCATGCTGTCTCAGCCTTGCGGTCCTGGTAGGAGGCAAACTGGCCCTGGGAGCCGGGGACGGAGGTTGGCAAGCCAGTGTAGGGCCCCCCTGGGCTGGAAACAGCTGGGTTGTAGTACGGCTGAGGCTGATTTGGGTCTGTTGATGTGGTAGGGAAGTTGGAACTGGAAATGTGAAAGACATCTGTAAGTTAGTTCTTGATTTTAATGTCCTGTCAACCGCACAGGGTCAACATCACTTAGTTCTTGATGATTTTGATGTCCTGTCATTCTAATGTCCTGTCAACCACACAGGGTCAACACCAGTCAGCTAGTTCTTGATTTCAATGCCCTGTCAACCACACAGTCAACATCGCTTAATTCTTGATTTTAATGTCCTGTCAACCGCACAGGGTCAACACCAGTTCTTGATTTTAATGTCCTGTCAACCGCACAGGGTCAACACCAGTTCTTGATTTTAATGTCCTGTCAATCGCACAGGGTCAACACCAGTTCTTGATTTTAATGTCCTGTCAACCACACAGGGTCAACATCAGTTAGTTCTTGATTTTAATGTCCTGTCAACCACACAGGGTCAACACCAGTTAGTTCTTGATTTAATGTCCTGTCAACCACACAGGGTCAACATCAGTTAGTTCGTTCTTGATTTTAATGTCCTGTCAACCACACAGGGTCAACATCAGTTAGTTCGTTCTTGATTTTAATGTCCTGTCAACCACACAGGGTTGACACCAGTTCCTGATTTTAATGTCCTGTCAACCACACAGGGTTGACACCAGTTCCTGATTTTAATGTCCTGTCAACCACACAGGGTCAACACCAGTTCCTGATTTTAATGTCCTGTCAACCACACAGGGTCAACACCAGTTCTTGATTTTAATGTCCTGTCAACTGCACAGGGTCAACACAAGTTCTTGATTTTAATGTCCTGTCAACCGCACAGGGTCAACACCAGTTAGTTCTTGATTTTAATGTCCTGTCAACCGCACAGGTCAACATCAGTTAGTTCTTGATTTTAATGTCCTGTCAACCGCACAGGGTCAACACCAGTTAGTTCTTGATTTTAATGTCCTGTCAACCGCACAGGTCAACATCAGTTAGTTCTTGATTTTAATGTCCTGTCAACCGCACAGGTCAACATCAGTTAGTTCTTGATTTTAATGTCCTGTCAACCACATCAGTTAGATCTTCATTTTAATGTCCTGTCAACCGCATCAGTTAGATCTTCATTATAATGTCCTGTCAACCGCACAGGGTTTACACCTGTCAGTTCTTGATTTTAATGACCTGTCAACCACACAGGGTTTACACCTGTCAGTTCTTGATTCAATATCCTGTCAACCACACAGGGTCACCTCAGGGTGAAAAAGACACCGGTTCTGATGCTTTTCTTAGTCACCATTAACTATTCACAACTTAGATCAGAAGGTTAATTGTGAGCCGGTTTGGCCTAGCGGTAAGGCGTTAGGCTGGTAAGCGGAAGGACCTCGGTTCGATACCGCTTCGGCTCTCCTATCTCTTCACAAAGGTTGTGGTTTGTGGACACTGTCTTGTGACTTTGTCCATCACATCCTACTGAAACATTAAAATGGCTCTCATCGCTGCCCATCTTAATGCAGGAATCATTCTGGTGGTGACAGAGTAGCGATAGGTATATAATCTCCCTCTTCCCCATCTCCATACCCCCTTCATCCCCGTCCCTAATAAGCCTTGCGGTTTCTGTGGACCATGTTTACTTACTTTCAGAAGGTTAGATACCGATGGCTAGCGCAACCAGGTAAACTCTTAAAAAAATCTTTTTAAAGCACACACACACACACTCACATTAACAAACAAAACTGGACTCTGCATCAACTCTGTCACAGTCTTTTCTGTCCAATACTATTCTTGCCCACAATACATTCACTACTTATTGGGTGTTGGTGGGAAGGGGTGGTGGTGAAGGAGACAACAAGCATGCAATCCTGGCAGAGCAAAGCTGAGAACTCCTGACAATTTTACCTGTACATGTTGGGAGGAGAGTAGCCAGTGTTATGGGAGTAGTCAGGTGGCATCATGTTTGGCTGGGAGTAGCTGTCCATGCCGTAGCCAGCCTGATGTGGCTGCTGGTAGCTGGGTGTTGGGTACTTGCGAGACATGGGGCCTGAAACACAGTGTAGGTTCCAGCTAATCTCATGTGTGTATGTGTTGTGTGGTGCATTGTTGTGGTGGTGGCGTGTGTGTGTGGTGGTGTGCTGCATTGTGTGCTGTCTGTGCATGTGTGGGGTGTTCATTATGGTGTGTGTGCGTGTGTGTGTGTATGCATGTGTGTGTGTGTATGAGCGCATTATGATGCGTGTGTGTGTGTGTGTGCACGTGTGTGTGCATGCATGCGTGCGTGCATGCATGTGTGTATGTGTGCGTGCCGTCTGTGTGTATGTGTGTGTGCGCGTGTGCCTACACATGTGTGTGTGCGCTTGCATGCATGTGTGTTGTTGTTTTGTCGACTATTCCTGTCCAATTCACCTTTGTTGGAAATGCCCACTGAACTGGTAGAGCTGACAGGCTGTGAGGCGAAGGTGGTGTTGGTGCCCGCGGGCCCATTCATGGTGGGTGCATACTGATGGTGCTGACCCTGGTACCCTGTGGAGGGGGTGGTGGTGGTGTGGAAACTGCCTGCCTGCGTCTGATGCGACGTGGCCTTGTTTCCGCCCTTCTGCTGCTGGAAGCTGCTGCCCTGTGGCACCTGCAGCAGGATGGTCTTGATCATCTACTTTGTATTCGTTGGTATACTCTGTTGTGCTAATCGGGAATTTTTACCTTTATAAATTTCTCAGGACCAACCCCCCCCCCCCCCCCCCCCCCCCCAAAAACATCAACAAACAACATTTTATGCAGAATTATGATTTTTTTAAAAGAAGCAGTTTAAAATGGCATCCCTAGTTATGCCCCCAGCATAATTAAAATTAGTAAGTTTACCAATGGTGTCCTTACTTAGTCTAGCCATCAGCACTTATCCTAGCTACGCCAGACATTACCATTTCACATATTTATGCCAGCCACTTACCCTTTCAATCCCACTGGTTTAAAACAATCAATCATGTGATGATGATGGAGAACAACACCCACAGTCATTCCTGTTTCCTGTTCAAGCGTCCTTACGGCAACAGACCAGGGGGTACACAGGGGTGTGCCACCACGGAGCCTTTACTACTGAATCCCTGACACTGGTGAAAGCCTAAAGCATTTTGGTGCAGAATGTGTTCCTACTGCCATGGGATCTTAAACATGAGCAAACCACAGAGAACCTGCACTGCTCACCTCATCCGGACAACACAGAGCCCATTCTGGGACTCGCACACACAGGTCCTGCACTTTGTTCCTCACCCTGCTGCTGCTGCTGCTGCTGCGGTTGCTGTCGTGGCTGAGCACCCAGCGCAGTGATGTCAATGAACTGGAATGGGAAGGATGGGGCGGCCGAGTTGGCAGATCGGCCCAGAGCCCAGTACAGGCGGTCTTGCAGCACAGCCAGCCGAGTCTGCAATAACACCGACAGTGAATCAGCTGGAGGTCTGATCAGCTGGAGGTCTGACCTAAGGCCAACCGCTTAGGGTCAAATTTTCCAGAGGGTTAGTGAATTTTTCAGACCATGCATATTTTGGGTATGGCAGGCTATGACTGCATGTTCTCCAGGTAAAAAGAAACTTGCATGTCTTTGGCATCTGCCAAAAAAACGAGAAAAAACAACAACACTTGAGAGCAGCCATTATACAGGAGACCTATTCAGTGGTATGGAAGTGTGCATGCGTCATTTTTGCCTAACCTTTTGGTAGGACTTCACAAAAAGCAGGCACTCCATGGTGGCTTTGGCAGTGGATGTGTTGGCGGATTAACTTTGTTATTCTCTATAATAAATACTCCGTCACAAAGTTGGGGGTACATTCTGGAATCACCCTGTCTGTGTGTCTGTCTGTATGCATGTCCGGGCCATGTCTTGTGAACCGCTCCAACTTTTGTAATCAAACTTGCTATGGTGTGGTGCTTCATCTTGAGTCGAGTGTTACCCTAAACTCCAAGAACTGGTCAGTTCTGCCATTAACTTGTTGCTCATTAACCACTAACCACATTAACCACTAGTTTGTTTACCTTGCAGTGAACTAAAAAGGCAAGATTCTGTGGTTCTAGTTCTACCTCAACTTTTTTTTTTTTTTTACCAGTCCAGTGATCAGTTCCAGCCGCACAAGGCATCCAGCAGTTTTACAGCTTTTTGCAAATCATGTTTAAGACTTACTTACTTCCTACCCCTTTATTTATGTAAGGATTCTGTAATGCTGTTTTGTAAAAATTACTTTTATTTCTACTTTCTGTAAAAATTGCCGACTTCTTACTTATATATTCTGTAAGAGATCTGAAAGGAAACTTGTACAATTTTGATGCCCCTCCCAAAAAAGAACAACAAACCACAACAAGCTTGTGAAAACAGAAATAGCATTAAAAACAATCCATCAAACTGTGAATGTTTTCTTCCAGAAGATATCCCCCCCTCCCTCCCCCCCCTTCACCTTGAATGAAACATAAGTGGAGCCAGGTGTGCATACTCACATCATTGTTGGTGTCACGGAGGTAGGAGCTGGCGGTGGCCAGACTGCCCTGTGCTGCCAGCATGGCGGCGTACTGACTCAGTCGTGTCGACAGGGCTTCCCCCCCACTCGTCGTCTGTCCGCGAGACAGCTCCACAGCACGTCGAAGAATCATCACCTTCTCCACCAAATCCTACCACAGGCACAAAGACTCAAGGTCATGATCTGCATTTTGTTTGCAGTTGTTCTTTACAGAAGGCTTTGCTGTCAGGAGTGTCATTACCTTCTACAGTCAAGTCCTTGAGGACTGCAAAGCATCCTGGTGAATGCTGCTGGAGTCATCACCTACAGCCAGTCCTGGTAACTAGCTCCCTGTTAACCCCACTGACCTGAGGTGCAAAGGGTAACTAGTCCCTGTTAACCCCACTGACCTGAGGTGCTATGGGTGACTGGCCCTGTTAACCCCACTGACCTGAGGCACTAAAGCTAACTGGCCCCCCGCTGACCCCACTGACCTGAGGTGATATGAGTAACTGGCCCCCTGTTAACCCCACTGACCCGAGGCACTAAAGCTAACTGGCCCCCTGTTAACCCCACTGACCTGAGGCACTAAAGCTAACTGGCCCCCCGCTGACCCCACTGCTATGGGTAACTGGCCCCCTGTTGACCCCACTGACCTGAGGTGCTACGGGTAACTGGCCCCCTGTTGACCCCACTGACCTGAGGCACTAAGGGTAACTAGCCCCCCATTGACCTCACTGGCCTGCAGGGTTAAGGGTGACAAGCCTCCTGCTGACCCCACTGACCTTCAGGTTTATGAGTAACTAGCCCCTTTTGACCCCACTGACCTGTAGGGCTAAGGGTGTGTTGCTGTTGTCGGTGTTGCGTGCCCAGTTCTCCACCAGCCTGGTCAGGTTGCCCGAGCAGATGTAACAGAGGCTGGCGTAAAGCGACAGCTCCCCGTTCTTCTCCGTCTCCAGGCGAGCTGCCAAGGTGTCTGAAACACAAACCCTGCGCCACTGTGCAACTGAACAACAGAACTTCTTTTTGATCTCCTAGTCCTTTGTCTCTTGACGATGCAAGTTATTACAAGCAGGAACTCCGTGGTGCGCCTAGCTGGTGGGTCACACACACACACACACACACACACACACAGAAAAAGAAAACTCTGGAGGTGACAAAGTCAGTGAAGCTGCAAAAAGAGCAGACTTCTCAAGCTTCAAACAACACACACATGCATAGGTGTCAGTGATTTTACTGCCTGCATCTGGGATTCTGTCACATCAAGTGAGCAAGCACTTTGCAACTCAAAGGTTTTAAGCAGTTCTTAAACGGGGCTTTATTGTACTTTATTAAAGGGAAACCAAACTGAAGAGGCAAGCTGGCCTGAAAAGGCAGAAAATGTGCAGATATCTTCATCTGCAGGTTCCATTTGGTTGCTCGTTTAATATTTACACAAAGGGAGTACCTTTTTTGCTTCAAATCCGAGTTCACCAGGTCTCAGCCCTGTTGGTTTGCTCTTCACCATTGAAGAGCAGAAAATGCTAGCTCTGTGTTGTATTTGACACTTCTGCCACACATGCCGGCCTTGTTTACGAGGTTCTTTTGTGACTTTCAAACATTGATTTTTAACACACAGGATGCGAAACCAAGTGCAAAACTGCTGTGTGTCCTTGATTTTTACCACACAGAGGGCTAAGGGTGTCTTTCTTGATTTTTAACACACAGCACACAGGTGAAAAGTTAAGTGAAAACTTGCTGTATGTCCTTCTTATTCCATTCCTATCAACAAGGCCCATGATGCTTCTTCGGTTCGGTCCCCCTTTAAGACTGGCAGTGAGAGGACAGGACACCTACCGCAGAGCTGGGCAAACTCCTCAGGCAGGGAGTAGGTGAGGATGACCGCCAGCGCCTCCTTCCAGTTGTCTAGCTCGCAGGTCTCCACAATGTGTGACCAGTCGTGGGTGACCACCGAGGAAATCAGCTGCAACATGCTCTCAACATGTACAACCTGCGCTAAGTAAGGAAAAGACAGGAAGTAAAACAAGCGCTCGACATGTACAAACTGCCTTAAGTAACAAAGGACAGGAAATAAAACAAGCGCTTGACATGTACAAACTGCTTTAAGTAACAAAGGACAGGAAATAAAACTTGTGCCCAACATGTACAACCTGCCCCAAGTAACAAAGGACAGGAAATAAAACTTTCACCCAATATGTACAACCTGCCCCAAGTAACAAAGGACAGGAAATAAAACTTTCACCCAACATGTACGACCTGCCCCAAGTAACAAAGGACAGGAAATAAAACTTTCACCCAACATGTACAACATGCCCTTAGTAACAAAGGACAAGAAATAAAACTTGCGCCCAATATTTACAACATGCCCTAAGTAACAAAGGACAGGAAATAAAACAAGCAACATGTACAACCGGCCTTAGGTAAAAACAAAACAAAACAGGAAACAAAACAAGCGCTGGAGACATCGACATGTCTGACCACTCGAGAGTGGGTGTAGAAGGAGTTTAGGGCTGAGGTTTCTTATTCTTATGTGACCTTAATTACCGATACAAACTCAACAACTTTTGTAGGGTCTTTTAAAATCTTGTGAGAACAAAGCGTAACACCTGCCTCTGTTGCCTTTCAACCCAATCAAATTAAAACACTTCATCAGCACTGCCGAGTCATCATTCAGTGCCATCCTATCCTCAACACAAAACTGTTCATGTCATATCACACTTTTAGCTTTAAAAACCTTTATGGTCGTGAACTCCGCGTGTGTGTGAAACTACAGCCAAAACGAGAATGGAAGCGAGCAGTACAGAAAGCCACCAGCTGACAATTTACCTTGAAAGGACAAGACAAGGCCACTCACTGTCAATAAAAAAAAAAAAAAAATTTTTTATTTCTTTTCAGTGGCGACAGCAAGAGCAGGATCTAGGATGCATACAGCCTTTGTCTTGCAGATACCACCATGACTGAGCTGAACTGAATGGAACTGAACAAACCACTCAGCAATGCAAGCACTCACCCTGCCAATGTTGCTCTTGTTGCGCTGGAAGTATTTCTTCTGCGTACGAAGCAACAGCTCTGGGCCGCCTGCAATGGCCAGCAGGATGGCCTCTGCCATTTTATCCTCCGCCAGACACATCTCTACTGCCGCCTCAAAGTTCCCCATCAACAGTGCCTGCGCCATCAGGGCACTGCTGTCCGCTGCAAGGCAGAAATAACGTGTTTATTCTGATTCATAAGGACACACATACATACACACATGCACATATGATCACTTAGGTTGCATGAATTCAAGCAGACACAAATATTTCATCTCACATAACCATGTATGGGGAAGGGAGGGGGTGGGGGGATGTAACCTCATATTAAATGACTTTTTAAACACATTGTCCAAACAGACAAAATTTCACATCCAAGAGATTTTCGAAAAACTTGGTTAAAATCAACATTTAAAAAAAAAAAGGACACAAAGAGCCCCATCTCCCCCCCCCCCCCCCAAAAAAGAAACAAAGAAAAGAAAAATGAAGGCAGGAAAAAAGAAAAAAGAAGAAGAAAAAAGACAGAAACAAAAGAAGGAATGAAGGGAAAAAAAGAGTAGATAAGACATAAACCTACTCAATGCAACTTTCAAACAAATCAACAACTGTTCACCCATACTCATTTCAACTGCATACAGAAAATGGTCTAACAGCTCCAGGAAAATATACAGCAAAAGAACAAAAGACAGCAGACAGCTACTGACCAGTGTCAGTAGGAATCACCAGGGGTGTCTCAAGTCCAGATCCTTTGCTCTGATTTCCAGCTATCTCATCAAATGCCGCTGATCCTTCAGACAGGTCGTCCCGGCTGTTAGGGGTCTGAAAGATAGACACCAACAATTATATATTGAGGTCATCTACAGTAGCAGTTTTACATCTTTTCAGTGACAATTTAATGTGACTTGTACACTACAAAGTTTGACTGGGTATGGTGACACCAAATTACTTATTTATACTACACAGTGGACAAACTAATATGGGAGATAATTCTGATGATCTCCCTTATACCAGTTGCATATTTCTCACCTGTTCAAAATGATGACATGTCACAAGAACTAAAATCACACACACAGACACACACACACACAGGATCAGTCCTTCAACAGCGTGTACCTAGCAAGTAGCAGAGTAACAAAATTAAGTGATTTTTATTATTATTCATGTTAAAAGATGAAAGTTATTTACAAACAACACTTTGCTGACAGCTCTCAGTGAATAATGTATAAAGCCGGTTACTTTAACAGCGTACCAAAACCATTCCAGCAAATTTGACACTGACATGGAACCATCACTATGTGACTGACCCTAGATGCTGAAGGACCATGTGAAGGATGGCAAAGTTCATGACACACTGCCTGGTGGTCAGAAGAGTGTAACATATGTGCACACATGCACACACACACACACGTGTCAGATGAGCAGAGATGCCAAATTCAAAAGAGAAGATGAAAACCTGTTGGAAAATGACACACTGCTGACACAGTCTCAATGAACTGTGTAGAAAGCCAGTGTACTGAAACCACTCCAGTAATTTTAACACTGACATACAACCACCACTGTATGACTGACAACAGAGAGGGCACTTGAAGGGTTTAACACCCACACCGTCAAAGGCAGATGGTTACACTTACACCAAATTAGAGAGGCTGAAAGCTGTTGTTGGCAAACACCTTGCTGACACAAGTGACAGTCGCAATAGATGGTGCAAAAAGCCAGTTACTTTAACAGTGTAACGACACCATCGTAGCAACTCTTGACACTGACATGGAACCTTCACTGTATGACTGACAAGATATTTAACACACTGTATGAGTTTCACACACACACACACACACACACACACACACACATTGTGACAGGTGGGCAGAGACACCAAATTAAAAATAAATATGAAAGCTGCTGTTGGCAATGTTTATGACACACACTACCCCTCATAGTTAGAAGTGTTTAACATGCACACACACTGTGACAGGTGGACAGAAATGTCAAATTAGAAAGAGAAGGTGAAAGCTGTTGTTGGCAAATGACACCTTGCTGACACGGTCTCAGTGAACATCGTAGATAGCCAGTTACTTTAACAGTGTAAAGACACCATACCAGCAACTCTGACACTGACATGGAACCTTCACTGTTTGACTGATGCTAGATACTGAAGGCACTCAAAGAGTATAACACACACACTGTGACAGGTGGATGGAGATGCCAAATTAGAAAGAGGAGTTAAAAACTTGTTGGCAGTTTATGACACACACTACCCCTCATGGTCAGCGAAGTCTTAACACACACACACACACCCACACCCACACACACACTGCGCTGGGTGAGCAGAGATGTCAAATTAGAAAGAGAAGACGAAAACTGTTGTTGGCAAGACAACACCTTACCGACAGTCTCAGCAAACAGTGAAGAAAGCCAGTTACTTTAACAGTGTACCGAACCCATTCCACAACTCTGACACTGACATGGAACCATCACTGTATGACTGACAAGTGATAATGAAAGCACCCAAAGAGCTTAACACATGCACACTGTGCAAGGCGGATGGAGACACCAATTTAGAATGAGAAGCTTAAAGCTGTTGTTGGCAAACAACACTTTGCTGATGGTCTCAGCACACTGTGTAAAAAGCCAGATACTTTAACAGTGTAACGACATCTTTCCTGCAACTCTGACACTGACATGGAACCATCACTGTATGACCGAGAATGAATATTTAAAACACTGTACAAATTTAACACACACATAGTGACTGGTGGACAGTGATGTCAAATTAGAAAGATAAGATGAAAACTGTTGTTGGAAAACAGCACCTTGCTGACACGGTCCCAACAGACAGGGCAGAAAGCCAGTTATTTTAACAGAGTATCGACACCATTCCAGCAACTCTAACACTGATGTGGAACAATCACTGTATGACCGATGCTAGAAATTGAAAGCACAGGAAAAGTTCAACACACAACACACACACACACACACACACACACACACACACACACACACACACACACTGTAACAGGTGGACAGAGATGCCAATTTTGAAATAAAGTTGAAAACTGAGGTTGGTAAAGTTCATGACACACACTACCCCTCACGGTTAGAAGAGTCTAACATGCACACACACACACTTCGACAGGTGGACAGAGATGTCAAATTACAAACAAAAGATGAAACTGTTGTTGGCAAATAACACCTTGCTGACACTGTCTCAGCAAACAGAGTAGAAAGTCAGTTACTTTAACAGTGTAACAACACCATCTCAGCAACTCTGACACTGACATGGAACCTTCACTGTATGATTGACAATAGATATTTAAAACACTGTAAGAGTTTAACAAACACACATTGTGACAGGTGGACAGAGATGACAGATTAGAAAGAGAATCTGAAAGGGGGGGTGGAAGGGTTTATGACACATGGTTAGGAGAGTCCAACATGCACACATACACACTGTGACAGGCGGACAGATGTCAAATTAGAAAGAGAAGATGAAAACTGTTGTTGGCAAACAACACCTTACCAACACAGTCTCAGTGAAAAGTGTAAGAAGCCAGTTACTTTAACAGTGTACTGAAACCATTCCAGCAATTCTAACGCTGACATGGAACCATCACTGTATGATTGACAATACCTATTAAAGGCACTTAAAAGGTTTAAAACATACACACTGTAAAAGGCTGATGGAGACACCAAATTAGAAAGAGAAGCTGAAGAAAACTGTTGTAGGCAAACAACACCCTGCTGAAAGTGTCAGCACACAGTCTTGAAAGCAGTTACTTTCACAGTGTACTGAAACCATTCCAGCAGCTCTGACACTGACATGGAACCATCACTGTATGACTGATGCTAGATATTGAAAACACTGGAAGAGTTTAACACATACACACATTGTAACAGGTGGATGGAGACACCAAATTAGAAAGAGAAGATGAAAACTGTTGTTGGCAAAACGACACCTTACTGACACAGTCTCAGCAAACAGTGAAGAAAGCTGGTTATTTTAACAGTGTACAGAAACCATTCCAGCAACTCTGACACTGACATGGAACCATCACTGTATGACTGATGCTAGATATTGAAAACATTGGAAGAGTTTAACACATACACATTGTAACAGGTGGATGGAGACACCAAATTAGAAAGAGGAGTTAACTGTGATGGCAATTCATGACACACAACATGCCTCATGTCCAGTCACCAGCGAAATCTTAACAGACACACACACTCTGTGCTGGGTGAGCAGAGATGTCAAATTAGAAAGAGAAGATGAAAATTGTTGTTGGCAAAACGACACCTTACTGACACGGTCTCAGCAAACAGTGAAGAAAGCCGGTTACTTTAACAGTGTACCGAAACCATTCCAGCAACTCTGACACTGACATGGAACCATCACTGTATGAATGACGAGAAGTATTTAAAACACTGAGTTTAAGTAACACATACATTGTGACTGGTGAGAAGTTGAAAACCGCTGTTGGCAATGTTTATGATACACACTACCCCTCATGGTTAGAAAAGTCCAACATGCACACTCACTGTGACAGGCAGATACAGATGTTAAACTATCGGCAAACAACACACTGCTGTCAAAGTCTCAGCAAACAGTGTAGAAAGCCAGTTTCTTTAACAGTGTACCGAAACCATTCCAGCAACTCTGACGCTGACATGGAACCATCACTGTATGACTGACAATAGGTATTTAAAACGTATGAGTTTAACACACATACACACTGCGAGAGGCAGACAGAAAAGACAAATTAGAAAGAGAAGTTGAAAACTGTTGTTGGCAATGTTTATTACACACAATACCCCTCATGGTTAGAAGTGTCTGACAGGCATGCACATACTTGGACAGCAAGAGAGAGATGTCAAATTAGAAAGATAAGATGAAAACTGTTGTTGGCAAACAACACCCTGCTGATGCAGTCTCAGCAAACAGAGCAGAAAGCCAGTTACTTTCACAGTGTACCGAAACCATTCCAGCAACTCTGACACTGACATGGAACCATCACTGTATGACTGATGCTAGATACTGAAAGCACTCAAAGAGTTTAATACACACACTGTGACAGGTGGATGATGACACCAAGTTAGAAAGAGAAGTTGGCAAACAGCACCTTGCTGACAGTATCAGCACACAGTGTAGAAAGCTGGTTGCTTTCACAGTGTACTGAAACCATTCCAGCAATTTGTGATACTGACGGGGAACCATCACTCTATGACTGACAACAGATACTGAAAACACCCAAAGAGCTTAACACATGCACACTGTGAAAGGTGGATGGAGACAACAAATCAGAAAGAGAATTTGAAAGCTGTTGTTGGTAATGTTTATGACACACACTATCCCTCATAGTTAGAAGAGTATGACATGCACACACACACACTTGGATGGGTGGACAGAGATGTAAAATGAGAAAGATATGAAAACTGTTGTTGGCAAACAACACCTTGCTGATGCAGTCTCAGCACACAGTGTAGAAAGCCAGTTACTTTCACAGTGTACCGAAACCATTCCAGCAACTCTGACACTGACATGGAACCATCACTGTATGACTGATGCTAGATATTGAAAACACTGGAAGAGTTCAACACATACACACATTGTAACAGGTGGATGGAGACACCAAATTAGAAACAGGAGTTAACTGTGTTGGCAATTCATGTCACACACCACGCCTCATGTCCAGTCACCAGTGAAGTCTTAACACACACACACACTCTGTGCTGGGTGAGCAGAGATGTCAAATTAGAAAGAGAAGATGAAAACTGTTGTTGGCAAAACGACACCTTGCTGATGCAGTCTCAGCACACAGTGTAGAAAGCCAGTTACTTTCACAGTGTACCGAAACCATTCCAGCAACTCTGACACTGACATGGAACCATCACTGTATGACTGATGCTCGATACTGAAAGCACTCAGATTTTAATACACACACTGTGACAGGTGGATGATGACACCAAGTTAGAGAAGTTGAAAGCTGTTGTTGGCAAAGTTTTTGACACACACCAACCCCTTGTAATTACTAGTTGATCACAAACACACATACTGTGATGGGAGGGCAGAGAAACCACATTAGAAATATAAGATGAAAACTTGTTGGCAAATAACACCTTGCTGACAGTCTCAGCACACAGGCAGGAAGCTGGTTACTTTCACAGTGTACCATTCCAGTAATTTTAACACTGATGTAGAACCATCGCTGTACGACATTCACTGACTGTAACTTAAAGTGAAAGGAAGTTGCTGTTGGCTGATGACACCTTGCCAATACAGTCTTGTCAAACATTGTAAAAAGATGGTCATTTCAACAGTGTACCAAAACCATTTCACCAGTTTTTACACAGACATGGAACCACTACTGTATGACTGACAATAGATATTTAAAACACTGGATGAGTTTAATGCACACACATAGTGACAGGTGGGCAGAGATGCCAAATTAGGAAGAGAACATGAGAGCTGTTCTTGGCAATGTTTATGATGCACACTACCCCTCAAGATTAGAAGTTTAATATGCACACACATACTCTGGCGGAGATGTCAAATTAGAAAAAGAAGATGCAAACTGCTGTTGGCAAACAACACCTTGCTGACACAGACTCAGCAAACAGAGTAGAAAGCCAGTTATTTTCACAGTGTACTGAAACCATTCCAGCAACTCTGACACTGACATGGAACCATCACTGTATGACCGATGCTAGATATTAAAAGCACTCAAAGAATTTAACACACACACACTGTGACAGGTGAACAGCAACACTGAATTAGGAAGTTGGAAGCTGTTGTTGGCAAACAACACCTTGCTGATGCAGTCTCAGCACACAGTGTAGAAAGCCAGTTACTTTCACAGTGTACCGAAACCATTTCAGCAACTCCGACACTGACATGGAACCATCACTGTATGACTGATGCTAGATGCTGAAAGCACTCAAAGAGTTTAATTCACACATAGTAACAGGTGGATGACAACACCAAGTTAGAAAAGTTGAAAGTTGTTGTTGGCAAAGTTTTGGACACAATCCAATCCCTTGTAGTTATAAGTTGAACACAAACATGCTGTGATGGGTAGGCAGACATTAGAAAGATAAAATGAAAGCTGCTGTTGGTAAACTGCACCTTGCTAACACTCTCAGCACAAAGTGTAGAAAGCCGGTTCCTTTCACAGTGTACCGAAACCATTCCAGTAATTTGTGACACTGATATGGAACCATCACTGTACGACTGACAATAGATACTGAAAACACCCAATGAGTTTAAGACATGCACACTGTGAAAGGTGGATGAAGACACCAAATTAAAAAGAGCATTTAAAAGCTGTTGTTGGCAATGATTATGACACACACTATACCTCATGGTTAGAAGAGTGTAACATGCACATGTACAGGCACACTCTGATGGGCAGACAGAGATGTCAAATTACAAAGATAAAATAAAAACTGTTGTTAGCAAACAACACCTTGCTGACAGTCTCAGAACACAGTGTAGAAAGCCAGTTACTTTCACGGTGTACCGAAACCATTCCAGCAACTCTGACACTAACATGGAACCATCACTGTACGACTGATGCGAGATACCGAAAGCACTCAAAGAGTTCAATGCACACACAGTGACAGGTGGATGATGACACCAAGTTAGAAAGAGAAGTTGAAAGCACAAAGTGTAGAAAGATGGTTACTTTCACAGTGTACCGAAACCATTCCAGTAATTTGTGACACTGACAAGGAACCACCACTGTATGACTGACAACAGATCCTGAAAACACTCAAAAGGTTTACCACAAGTACATTGTGAAAGGTGGACGAGTCACCAAAGCAGAAAGAGAATTTGAAAGCTGTTGTTGGCAATGATTATGACACACACCATACCTCATGGTAAGAAGAGTGTAACATTCACATGTACAGGCACACTTGGACGGGCAGACAGAGATGTCAAATTAGATAAGATAAAAACTGTTGTTGGCAAACAACACCTTGCTGACAGTCTCAGCACACAATGTGGAAAGCCAGTTACTTTCACAGTGTACCGAAACCATTCCAGCAACTCTGACACTGACATGGAACCATCACTGTATGACTGATGCTAGATACTGAAAGCACTCAAAGAGTTCAATACACACACAGTAACAGGTGGATGATGACAACAAGTTAGAAAGAGAAGTTGAAAGCTGCTGTTGGCAAAGTTTTTGACACACTCCAGTCCCTTGTAGTTAAAAGTCGAACACAAACACACACACTGTGGTGGGTGGGCAGAGACACCACATTAGAAAGAGAAGATGAAAACTGTTGCTGTCAAACAGCACCTTGCTGACAGTTTCAGCACACAGAGAAGAAAGCCAGTTGCTTTAACAGTGTACCAAAACCATTCCTGTAATTTGTGACACTGACATGGAACCATCACTGTATGTCTGACAATAGATACTGAAAACACCCAGTGAGTTTAACACACACACACTGTGAAAGGTAGATGAAGACACCAAATTAAAAAGAGAATCTGAAAGCTGTTGTTGGCTATGTTTATGACACACATAGTGGGTAGAAGAGTCTAATAAGAACACACACACACGGACGGGGCAGACACAGATGTCCTGTCAAATTAGAAAGATGAAAACTTGTTGGCAAACGAAACCTTGCTGATGCAGTCTCAGCACACAGTGTAAAAAGCTGATTACATTCACAGTGTACCAAAACCATTCCAGCAACTCTGACACCGACACTGAACCATCACTGTGTAACATTCACCGATTGTATGGAAGTTGTTGTTGGCAGATGACACTTTGCAAACAGTCTTGTCCAACATTGTAAAAAAAACTAACTGGTTGCTTTAACAGTGTGCTGAAAACATTCCTGTAGCTCTGACATAGACATGGAACTATCACTGTATGACTTGTGCTAGACACTGCAACCCCCAAAATGCTGCACCCAGACACTGCCAGTCAAAATACCCCTGTAACAACTTGTGCTGAGAAACTGATTTTCATTTAAAAGATTACAATTTTTGGCAAGCAGCACACTTTCCCTGATATTGTTTCGGTGAACACTGAAGAAGGCCAGTTACTTTAACAGCATATCAAAACCTTTCCTGTAATTCTGATGCAAATATGTAACCATCTCTGCACGACACTGAACACTTCAAATTGCTGCACACAGACACTGCCAATCATAATACCCCTGTAACAACTTGTGCTGAGAAACTGATTTTCATTTAAAAGATTACAATTTTTGGCAAGCAGCACACTTTCCCTGACATTGTCCCAGTGAACACTGAAGAAGGCCAGTTTAACAGCATATGAAAACCTTTCCTGCAATTCTGATGCAAATATGTAACCATCTCTGCACAACACTGAACACTTCAAATTGCTGCACACAGACACTACCAATCGTAATACCCCTGTAACAACTAGTGCTGAGAAAAGATTCATTTAAAAGATGAAAGTTGTTGGCAAGCAGCACCTTTCTGACATTGTCTCAGTGAACAGTGTAGAAAGCCAGTTACTTTAACAGCACACCAAAACCATTATAGGAACTCGGACACTGTGATGGAACCATCACTGTTTAACAACTGATGCTAGACACTGAAAGCACAGGAAGATTGCCATGATGGGTGGATGGACATGCAACATTAGAAAGAGAAGCTGAAAGCTCTTGCTGGCAAATGGCACCTTGCTGACAGTCTCAGAAGGCAGTGTTGAAAGCCAGCTACTGTAACACTGTACTGACCCCATTCCAACAACTCTGACAGTGACATGGAACCATTACTGTATGACTGGCACTGTGTACTGAACACTTCAGAAAAGTGCACGCCATCCCCTCTAGTCCAGCTCCTTCGTCCTTCTTCAGCAAACGGTTTTAATGATATAATTTCCTTTGTGTGTCTAACCAACAAAGGCAAAGATCTGAGACAAGAATGACTGCTAGTGTTCTAAAACAAAATCCAAACACATAAAAGGTTCAAAAGAACACTATTTATTAGGACAAAAATATAATCTGCAAATGTATGAGGTAATCCCCTTTATCAAGCTACAAAGACTGCTATTTATTAGAACAAAAACACAACCTGCAAATTTTTGGGGTAAATCCCTTTTATCAAGCTACAAAACAACTTGTAGCTTGATAAAAGGGACTACCCTGAAAAATTTGCAGACTGTGTTTTTGTCCTAATAAAGAGCATTCTTTTGAACACTCATAGCTTGATAGAGGGGATTACCCCCAAAATTTGCTGATTGTGTTTTCGTCCTAATAAATTGCATTCTTTTGAACAAAGGCAGAAAAATAAACTGACCTTTGAACCCACACTGGGAGAAGCTTGCCCGCTGGCTGACAAGGCAGAGAAACTGGCATCCTGAGGAGGAAGGAAAAAAGCACATTAGACAAGATGGAGCCTGCAGACAAAGCACCATTCAACATTCTGCGAGTGTGCACGCATGCATGCACAATCACATGCATGCACGCACACACACACACAGGGAGTTAATTAGAGTTCAAAAGACTTCACACACACACAACAAAGACCTGACTAGCCTATTGTAACTCTCACCTGGCATGCAAGTAATAAACTCCACCAAAAGACAGAGAGACACAAACTGCTGCTCCGCATGACAACAAATTTAAGCTCTGAGAGCGAGGACAAATTTGCTGCTTCTCACTGCTGTAGCAGTGAGCTGGAAACACACACACACAAAAAGCGGGGGGGGCAAAAGAAAGATCAGAATGCTTGGAAGACTGGCCCACTGTCTCTGATGATGACCTTTATTTCAGACTCTTTCATCCCTGGGCTGAGCGGTCAAGCTTGCTTTTCTTGATCTTGATGTGATGCATCGCTGGACCTAATTTTAGGTATAGCTGCGACGTGATGCTTTTCATCTTGTTTGCATGCACATTCAAACAGGACTTTCTAACACCAGTTCCTTGGCGTCTGCACCACGACTCTTAGGCTTTATGCCTTTGACAGTCTACTACTAATAGTGTATACAGACCCCACAAAGAATTCAGCTGTGACATTTTGCAGACCAGTCCCAGACTTTCACACTATAAAAGTGACAGTTTACATGATGACCCATGCTGGACCTGTGCCCAGCTTGGCTTCGGCTGGGCTGGTGCTGCTGCACTAATGATAATAAATGCATTTCTAATGCACCGAATCCCTCTATGACTAGACATGTGTGAGGCTCAAAGCACTATACATGAAACAGTAGCAACAATAACGCTAGCACCTACAATTCACACCAGACTTGAATTGTGAGTGTGATGTCATCATCACTGCCACATTTTCAGATGATGTGCAGTGGAACATGAACCACGTTCAGCCCTACTCTGGAGATGAGCCCAGGGCAGCTTGCATCTGTCCTGGGATGGCCGAGTGTACGTGCAGTACCCCTTGCCCACCATGCAGTTTTGTTTGCTGGTGTAACGGCCCCTAGACCTACCCCGGCACTCAGCTGGGACATCTTGTGGGCCAGTTCTTTGGCGTCTACGCCTGGACTCAGCGGCTGTGTGATGTCTGTGCCTGTTGCCTCAGCCACCTGTAGGGGGAAGAAAGACATCCTTGAAACACCAACAACCCGCACAGCATGAACAAATAACCGCTTTGCAGGGTGGACAAGAACAGCACAGAGTTTTCTTCTTCTTGATCACTCAAATGGAGACTCCAGTTCTATGCGCATTGCAGATTGTCCAAACTGCCAAAAAGCTTCCCCACCACTGGAATTTCCACTGGCTGGAATTGATGCCTGAGGGTGTCATGTAAACACAGCATTAACATACACATTGAATACCTGAGCAGTGGATCTTTATACAAACAGGCAAACACTGGCTGTTAAAACTGATGATGCAATAAACTGACACCCCACCCCCAAATGGGAATGTGTTAACAAGTTGGCCCTAAATCACTCATCAATAGACACAACAAATGTGTGAAAGAACACTTAAAAGTCCAACTATAGTGATATCAAAACCCAAACCCAATATCCACATCTCACACAGCAGACAAACCACCCCCTGACCTTTCTGGCAAGGTCATTCTGATCATAGCCGAGAAGCTGTAAAAATCTGGAGCGAGGCTCGTTGTCGAAGTTGACCCTGAGGAAATTCCAGATGTTCTCCTGCATGGCGTCAGTGCTGTTGGCAGCCTTGAGTGCGCAGAACTCTGAGTACTCTCCAGCGTTGAGTGCCTGCTGAAGCTGGTCAGAGCGCATCACAAGCTCCGTTTCCGTGACAACCTGGCTGATGTTGACCACCCGGGGCACGGCCTGTTGCTGGGAGTGACTTGCAGCAGCGGGATTCTCAAACGTCACCAGCTTGCCTCCAAACTGACAACAACAATGCATGCAGACACTTAACTTAAACTGAAGGGAGAAGAGGCAAACTAAATTCCTGTGCTTCAAGTCTGACAAGTTGTTTGTTTGTTTGTTAGTGTTCCTCAACTAAGAGTACGGCGATTCCTCCAATTTTGGGTGAGAAGCCTGTGCATGGGACTACTTCTCCACACTGTTGTACATAAAACACAGACTTACTACAATTAATGAGATGATGATGCAAGTTATTCTATATTCATTACATTGTACTGTACTGACAGCACTTTCATACTTTGTCAGCTACCTTTATTATCCATCCGTACTCTTCCAGGAGCATTGAAAAGATTTTAAAAATGTCCCGTTCCCATCTTCAATTATTTTTATCCAAGTTAACTTCTTGTTCCAATTAAATGTGTACATTGTGATCCACATTCAAACATCAATACGTAACCATTGCATCACAGATATTAATGCAGCAACTATATCCTTTTTCTGCATGCGCATGCAAGGTCTTGCATGGGCAGAGATGATAAATACATTAGTCAGTGCTGCCTCAAATGGCCCCATCTCCCTGAAGACCCCAAGAGATGACTCACAGCAAAGGAAGCGCCAACAGGTTTTCTGATCCACTTGGGTGGCTTCTGCAGCAACATGACCTTCTGCTCCGAGTGTGGCATCTGCACAGGGGCCTGCTGGGAGAATGGGTCTCCTGTGTTGAAGGATTCGGCCACCTGAATTGGCAAAACACCATGTCAATTAGCCACAGTCACTAACCAAACAACATGTAGCGGACCCTCTCATACAAAAAAAATCAAAAAATCCAACCTCATGATAGACCATCCCTTCCTTTAAGGGCTTTCTC
Source organism: Alviniconcha marisindica (assembly GCA_018857735.1). Lineage (NCBI taxonomy): Eukaryota > Metazoa > Mollusca > Gastropoda > Provannidae > Alviniconcha > Alviniconcha marisindica. The sequence goes on from JABMCL010000575.1 coordinate 24,556, forward strand.
AAACTTCCAGAAGGTTAGTTAGTTAATTAGTAGCTGACTTTCAATGTCATGTCAGCTGTCCAATGCATGGAAGAGATCAAACTGAAATACTTGAGCAGAGTATGTTAATCACTGGAGACCAACTGCAGTTCAGTTCTTCTCGTCTCCAGTCACAAAAACTGTGAATGCAAAGACATCATGGTATACCAAAAATAATCTTGATGAAAAGACTTTGCACTAAAGCATTTTAAAAAACTCCCCAAAAAATGTATGAATTAATCATATGAAGCAATCCTAACATAGTCTTAACAAGATTAGTGAGAAGAAGAAAGAGTAACCCTTGCGTTAAGTATGTAACAAAATGGGAACAAGTGATTACAATAGTAAAATAAAAAGGGAAACAATAAGCCCACCTTGTTGCTTGGCTGAATGGGGTGACCTCCCCCCATCAGTGAATACACGCCGACGTGTCCGTCAAAGGTGGAGCTGGAGATGAGGCTAGGGTTGCGTGGACACCACTGTACATCAAAACTCCACTGGTTGTTGGTTGGTAGCTCGTACACCACCTGCAAGGCCAACACTCGCCTTGTTAAACACTGTCCACAGGAACAGATAGCCTTTCTACACCATATGCTGTGCAACTCGCAACTGGCCTCTGTAGTGATTAGTTAGAGCATTATTTCTAAGTTTGTTACACTTTGCAGCTGTGCATGAAGTATAATTCATAATGACATCATTTCTCAGCTGGTTACATCTTGCAGTTATATATGGATAATTAAACATCATCTCTAAATCTAAGTTGATTAATTTTGTAGTTGTGTACCATGTGCTTGGTATTATGTGACTGTCCCAGTTAAGTATTTTAGAAATCCCCCCACCCCCCACAAGCAACAAAACTGTGCTGCCCCAGCCCACCAAGGAATGCCATAACACTGGCGGATTTTGTACTGAAATTTGCCAGGGCAGTTGACAGGATGCTGGGTGCTCACTCACCTCTCCACGTGGAACATTACTGTTGGGGTTCCAGCAGAGGATGCGGTTGTCTTTGCCACATGACAGCAACAGATCTGGATCACGCTGACACCACGCCACTGACAGGATCCCTCTGCAAACCAACCAATCAAGGTTTCAAGCGTCCCGGAACAGTGTGGCAAGAACTGCACAATGGCACAGAAAAGCCATCTCTTTAGCCTCAAAGAACATGACTATCTCGTTCCTACTTGATCTGCGTGTGTGCGTCCGTGAGTATGGGTGTGCGATGGATGTGTATCTGTGCATCCATATATACTTTTGTATACAGAGAGGTTGTTTCGATTTGAATGTTTCTGCCCACTCCCCTCTCCCACTCTCATGATGTTCTTTGTAAAGTGATCAGAGCTTTTAAGGATAGGCACTTCAAAAATAACCATAATTATTAATATGTAACAGATCAAAAACTAGAATATGCTTAGAAATCTACATAAATGCACCCTTGTATGACACAGGTGAACAACAGTGGTATGATGTACCTCTCAGCAGTGAAGGTCTATGCTACCCCAAGTTTCCAGTATTCTGAAATAACTTTCGCTCCACCATCAGGAAATGCAGAAGTGGAAGCTCCTGTTTTACATATCCCTGATTTTTCTCTCTTATAAAACAGGAAACTGCTGCCCCTGGTGTGGTTTTTGAAGCTTAGGTTCACTAGGACCGCAGACAGTTTTATTCGGCTTTAAACACTGACCCCAATGTGCAAAAGTCAGAATGCTAGCAGATATGTAATCCACAGAAACACTGAACATTGACTGAACTGACATTTGCTTCCTACACACAAAACTACCAGGCATACAGAACTTTCTCACAAAATATCAATTCTTCTAACCTCTGGTGGTTCTCCAGCGTTGTGAGTGGGGAGGTGGCAAAACGCAGATCCCACAGCTGAATGACCGGCGTGTGGTCATCCCCTGATGACAAGCACAGCTGGGTCGCCACCTCTGGGTGCCAGGCCACCTTGTTAGCCTTGATCTGCAAGACAACCACAAATGACAACAATCACATTTTGTAGTATTTCTTCTTTCCCCCACCTTGCTAGCCTTGATCTGCAAGACAACCACAAATGACAACAATCACACTTTGTAATATTTCTTTTCCCCCCTCACCTTGCTAGCCTTGATCTGCAGGACAACCACAAATGATAACAATCACACTTTGTAGTATTCTATTCTTTTTTTTCTCTCCCCACCTTGTTAACCTTGATCAGCAAGACAACCACAAATGACAACAATTACATTTTGTAGTTTTTTTTCTTTTTCCACCTTGTTCACCTTGATCTACAACTGTACAAGACAACCACAAATAACAACAATCACATTTTGTAGTATTCTATCCCAAGGATTGTCAGCAGTAGGTAAAGCAGTAACAAAGTTGTCACACTGCCCAGCCAAATCAAATACTAATCGTCCTCCTGCAGGAGAGAGGTGGTGTGATGTCTTTGGCTTTCAAGGAGAGGAAATGCTGTGTCTCAAGCTCCTCAGCATTTCAGATCCTCTGAGATGTGAGCCACCTGTGACAGGTGCTTTGATCACTAAACTATGTGCTAAGTCATTTGGTTCCTGCATATCCATGACAGCAGACCCTGAAAAGGCCTTTGAAGATGGATGTAGGAGACAATCATAGTGGTTTCCAGTTCTACTTTTCTCTTTTGCCTGGGCAACACTTCCTTCCCTCTGATTTTGATGTAGTACAGTACATTCAGTTCTGAAGACAGTCACTGTACAAACAAAGAACAGACAGGCAGAACACCCAGACTTACCTGTGACATACTATCACTGATTTTTATGATGGGTTCATTTTTCCTCAGGTCCCATACAACACAACGAGCAGCGAAGTTTGAAGCCAGAATATGCTGAACCTGCCTGTTCCATGCCACACAGGACACCTCCTCTGGTGGCTGACATAATAAACAGTGATGTTTAAAATCAATGCCAAAGAACGCATGCGAAACATTTCCATGAATTACTTAAAACAGTTCAGCATTAAAATATGTGTAGCGGCCATGTGTTGAGTGGGAGAATGTGAAAAAGACTGTGTGTGTGTGTGTGTGTGTGTGTGTGTGTGTGTATGCGCATGCTTGTGTGTGTGCATGTGTGTGTATGCCTATAATATACATGTATGTTTACATCCAGACTAATTCCAGTCCATGAACATTCCTCCACACATGTACTATATGATGTGTGCTCATATCTGTATGAGATTTAATGTGTTTTTTCCTAATCCATTTATTCTAAAAATTAGGCTACATCATCAATCAAAATAACCAGAGAAAAAACAAAAAAACAAACACAAAGCAATAAAACTCATCTGATATTACAAATTACAATGCACACCTGTGATTTCTGCCCCGGTGTCATGGGGTTGTCAGGTTTGTTCAAATCCCAGATATAAATCTCTGACTCAGCGGCACCTGAAGCAATGAGATTATTCTGAAAGGGGTTGAAGTCCAGGGCCTTCACAGCCCCGGTGTGCTTGGCCAGCTGCAGCAGAGTGCAGTCCTCTTTGCCGGCGATCATCTTCTGGGCAGAGTAAACCAAGACGCTGCCATTGTCAGCACCGCCCACAATGACCCCCGAAGTTAGTCCGTTCTGGTCAGTGTCTGAACCAAATGCACCCCAAATCACTTGGTGGAACCTGTAGGCATCATGACAAATAACAATGACTCCAATCATATTTGTCACACAACATTTGGCGAAGCACCTAAGTAAGTAACACCTTGTTTTGGTGCGTCATTTATGCATTACTTAGCTCATTCTATTCATTTCCAGGTACGAGGTAGCTTGTATTGTGCTTACTTCCCCGGCAGGCCAGGTACTAGTATTTTCATACCAAGCCACTATTTCAATTCCAATTTGCAAAGTTTGTCTTCTGAGTTAAACAGTTGTGGAATGCCAGTAAAAGGTTGCTGCTGTGTTATGTGAGCACGACACGCTTCAGTTCTGGAGCAATGTCAGAGATATAAAAAACAAAACAAAAACTTGAAATGGCAGTCATCTTAACAGAATGAAAGCATCTGCCTGCTGGAGAGGCTGCCAATCTGTTGATGAATTCTGACAGCAGTGATGAAGAACACACTGGCAGTTTATTAGATGAAGGTAAAGACTTCAAGTGGAGAAAAATGTGCACGTTTCTGGGGTGAAAAATGTGCATGTTTGGTTGTTTACGTGTTTGTTTATCAGGCCATTTTGAAAAGTATTATGCAGTATTTTACACAAACACTAACCTCATGAGCACTGGAAAAAAATATTTCAAAACAACAAAAATCATTGAAAAGATCATTCAGTTTTCTATAGTTAATGTTCTGAAGGATGTAGTGTCTGTACATGTAGTGACTGTTAGTGTTACATAAAAACAAGTTCTTTCCTCTTGAACTCTGCAGCGCATTTGTTGCTCTGGAGTATATATTATAGGTTAAGCTTTATGCTCAGCTTCTAACTTCTCAAAGGTACAAGCTCAAAACTTAAGATCTGGCTAACCAAAACATTCAATGACAGAGGAAGCTGATGAATATGCAGCAACTGTTTTCCTCATTCTCACCTGCATTGGGAAGGGAGAGAAGAGACCAGCGGCATATCCAGTGTGGCCTCTGCAAGATTCAGGCTGTAAATCTCCAGCGCTGCCGAAGTGCTGAAATGATGAAAGAGCAAAATTAGACTCTGTGGAAAGTGGTTCTGGGACCATCAGAATTACTTCTTCTGAACTGAACTTTGTTATAAAAGAACAAAATTACCAGAGTAGAGAAATAGTACAGTAGGACTAGGAGGGTAATCTAACCTTCATCTTTGAACAGTTTGTCTTTTGGGAGTTTCATTGTATAAAAAACAACATGTAGCCTTTTTCTTTTCCCCCCACTTTACTGCATGTGTAACAGTAGCAGTTTCGTGGCATAAAAACAACATGTAACATTTTTCATTTTACTGCAAGTGGTAACAGAGGCGTAGAGGCAGATGGTACAATAAGGTAACCATTTACAAATGCAGATTATAAAAAAGTATACCTTTTTGCCTAAAACTTTGCTGCATACTGTAAAAAGGTAGTATACCTTTTTCCCTAAAACTTCTGTCACCAAGTGCATGTTGTAAAAGGCTACACCTTTTTCCCCTAAAGCTTAACGGCATATTGTAACAAGCTGCACCTTTTCCCTTAACAGGCACATGTATGCAACTAACACAGGTGATGAGGTAGAGGACAAAAATGTATCCCCCCCCCCCCCCCCCGCATGTACCCTTTCCCTCCAAAGTCTACTCAGAAAGTTTTAATAAAGGCTACATTTCCTTTTCTTTCATTTACTTTCACCATAGCCACAGGTATTAGAAGACTCCCCCCCCCCTCTTAAAAATAACAATGCACCATCACGCTGTTTTAATAATGAAAACAGGTCATGATTCATCAGTTATTTCGGGTGGGGGGGGGGGGGGGGGGCAAAGAATGGGTATTCCATCCAAATACTTGTTCTTCACAGGTGGACAAACAGATGATGAGACTGATGGACACTGAGAGTGAGAGTGAGAGACAGTTTGTTAAGAGCAACAGTTCAGAAACTTCCAATGTTAAAGTCCATACCTGAATGTAGCATCCAGCTGCTGTGCTGCAGTACCTGCTACAATGTAGATTGGGTACTGAGACTCTGGTGACCAGGCCACATTGGCTGTACGCTCTATTTCCTTTACCCGCATGATGAATACCTCTAGTTATATGTACACCTGTAAACAGATAGATGGATGATGAGCTTTACTGCATGATCCAGTACCCCATTTTACATATTTATTTCTCTCCATTTAAAAAAAGAAATGATTTTTACAATTTCAGTATTATATACTTTATTAAAACAAGACATAAAAGTATTATAACTACAAAAACATTTCATTCACACTACACAGTTTATTAACATTTCACACCAGTAGAACATGTACGAATGCACATGTGATGAGGTGTATAATAATAAATGGTATAAACAGCCTACCCATGGCCATGTACAAAAATTGAGAGAGAATAATAACAATAAAATGTAAGTCGTGTGACAGCCATTGGTTGCAAGGAAGCAGACCAAGTATAGCACTGGCAGTGAGACTGAGTTTTTTGTTGTTGTTGTTACAAAATGACGTATAATATATAATATAAATTAGCAGGAACACTAAACTCCTTCAAAAACCTTTTAGATATACATTGGAAACAGATTATATATATTATATGTCCTATAATATGGCACAAGGTAACTGACAAAAACAAGCCAGGTCAATTTATGCAGTACTCCTAAAAATAGAATTATGTTGAGCATAATATAAACCAAAACATGAATTAGCAGGCAAAAGGAAAAAAAGCCTACGAGCCATAATCTGATATGATTTATGAAATATAAAGTATAAACTATAATACAGTATATAATATATATGACACTGAAGCAAAATTATATAATGCGCATCAATACTCCCACTTGAAAAATCTAAAATTTCTGAAATGCAAATTTGCAGGTGTTCATCTTTCAGGTTTTACAGTGCTCAGTTTTATCACTTTTGTTTTAGTTTTAGATGCCATTTCTGGTTTTAAACTGTAATACTGTTATCATTTACATCACTATTGACTATATTGTTACTTGTAAATTGTCAGACAGTGTACACATGCATGCTAAAGCATGATACTGATAGTGATACTACTGATAGTGACAGTTCATAATCAACATACTGAACAAAACATATTTTGCTGTTAAGTGTAATGCTGCAGCTGACTGAGCAAGATAATATCAACTTGGTGAGTTACTGAATCAGTGAATAAGTTGCAGATGGTGGCTAAGTAGTTAGTACTAGTAGTAAGTATGCTAATGGACAATTCTGAGCTATCAACATCACTGTTGATTGTAGTTGCACAGTAATACTTCAAACCTGTTACATAAACAGAGTGACGATTGCAGATACTCTAAAAGAAGAAGAAAGGTAATAATTTAATCAGAAATCAGAAAGAGCGCTGGGTCAACTGGAAATCAAGCTAGGCCCTGTTATTGTGCTAGTGTTAGTCTGTTACATAAGCTCAGACATAGTGGTACCACTACCAGTGGGACTTCAAACAGAAGCAGTTAGTCATGCAAACGAAAACACAGCCGACAATCCATAACATTTTGATCCACCAGGAAAAAATAGAAACAGCTTGCAAAAATGAAACAACTGTAGTTACTCTCAAAACATAAGCTAGAAACCGACCGCTTCCGTAGCAATGAGTGGAAGGGGGGAAAAAAAGCGTCTGTAACTCACATGGACAGTCCACTTCGGCGTCTTGTATCAGCCGATTGCAAATCGACTGTCGTCTGTAACCTGTTTTAACCTTTAAGATAGACTTAACTATGACACGTGGATTTTCCCAAGTGCTACAATCCGTTGGAATTGTTCATAAAAAATGTGAAAGTTGTCACCGAGTCGGCAAAATCAACGTGGCAGAAGCCACTCGTCCCAGAATGCTTCAATTTCCGGAATGTTGCGAGTCTCGGTTAACCATTACGTCGTCTTGGTTCACCAAGCGAGAGGTCCATGGGTAACCCATTGCCGCTAGAATTACTCCCCCTCACCCAACCTTCTCGAAGTCCTTGTTCTAGCGTTTCCCACTCTCAACCCCATCAGCTCCTTGTGTGTGTGTGTGTGTGTGTGTGTGTGTGTAACTCTAATAGCAATGGTCATTCTTTTTAGTCATGGACGTAGTTCCTTCTTCTTCCGTAGAGCGGCCAACATCATTTTGTTGATGGTTCTGTCGCTACTACTAAGGAGGTTGCGGAGATTTGGGCCATTTTTGTGGTATATTCCATTAATTTTATATGTTTAAAAGTGTTGGTGACAGAGCTCGAGTAAAGTGCGGATTCTCTGAAATTATAATCAAACCAGCTGATACTTATAGTACCATGCGCCACACGAGTTTATTTTTTTGTAATAGTTTTAATTTTTTTTATTTTTTTTATTGAGTGAACATTTTTATATGTGGTGTTTAGAGAGAATAACGAACGGTAAACTAAGTTCAAACTGCTTCCAAGCAGACTTGCTCTAGCCATTTGCGACTCTTGGATTGAGTGCAGCTTTACACAGCACGTTTTAAATATCCACCGAAGTGGTGTACTCACACCGTGTTAGAATCTTGACTGAAAAGGATGAGGTGGAAATTACTCAGTGAAAGAAGAAGAAGAAGAAGAAGAAGCGCTGTTTGGTTGTTATACATGCAGGTTGTTCTTCTTCAAATGAGTAGTAGGACTGTACTATTAGTATTATCATGTGTCACTGTTAATTGTGTGTTTCCATGATATTGACCTTTAGGCTATGTCACGAAAAACAGTGGCCCTGGCCAGATCTTTTAATGTGTGCAATGATTTTAGTGCAGTCCTTCACTCTGTCATGTTCGGTGTCTACCCTTGGTCAAAGAAGAAATTCCAGGCAGTTGGTGAAGCACATGGGGCTATATTCTGGCCTACTCAAGGCTTTAGAGGGCGGACATTTGTCAGCTCAGGGTTCTCAGTGCTGAATTTCTGCATTCACAGCACCCCACTGTGGCTGACTGAAAACCAGCTGAGGCTGGGCTACCAAAGGTAGTGTAAACAGTTAAAACTATATAATACACACAAGTGTTAGGGTTTCGTGGGGTTAGACTTGGAGGCAGCAGGTTGTGGAGTCTGTAGTGTCCTGATCTGATTTTGAAGTAAAACTCCCTCCTAGCTGCTCTTTGCTAGGCTACAGAAGATTGTTTGAAAAGATGAAACTGTACATGGGTGAGGGTTTTATGGGGCTGCAGGTTGCAGACTTGCAATGTCCTGACCTTGTTTTGTAGTAAAACTCCCCCATAGTTGTTCTTTGATGTCAGAGCTGTCTCAAACTGTGGAGAGCCAGCAGCTTATGTAGTATAACCATAAGGCAATGATTTTTTTTTTTTTTAGTGTCAGCTTTGACTAATGGCCACTCCTGATTACATCTGCTGATATTTTCTGGATGGTCTTACTGAAGTACTGGAAACAGCATGATATATTTTCCATTCATTCATCTGGCTTAGTTCTTTCAATCTGCAACACACACACACACACACACACACACACACACCAGCATGGACTACAGGTATCAAGTTCTTGACAAAGCATTATTTATTGTTCTACTGAAGAAGAAAAAAGAAAAAAAGAAAGAAAGAAAGAAAGAAAAAAAACAGTCACTTAAGGCATGCAGATTTTTGAAGGAAGAAATCTCTCATCAATAATTACAACAATACAATAACTTACTTAAGTTCCACATCCTAGATCCCACATTTCAGTTGTTACACAAATATACTCGTTGTTGGTACTCAGCTATACCAAGTTAATTTGCACTCTGATTTAAAAAAGAAAAGAAAAAAAAGGAACAAACAGCAACCCCCCAAATTCTCTCACTTAACGGCAACATATAAAAAAAATAGCATAATTAAAACTCCTTTATGTCACCTGTCTTACTGATAATTATGCACAGATGAGTTTCCCCTTTGCCTGAGAAGGGATTGCCTGAAATGGAAACATTTGTTGAAAGAAGACTTGAGGCTTGAGGAGATGAAAGAAGCTGGCATTTCAGATAAGATGTACTTTTGTCAGAGCTGGGGCATGACAGTGGCAGTGAGAAATAAAGTTGAATGGGACACAGGTTTCAAAAGAGGGGTGGTGGTGGTGGTGGGGGGTGGGTGGTGGGTGGGGGGAGGGTCACAGCCCTCTCTGAGCTATTAGTGCAGAATCACACTGGCGGTGACAGGGCTAGGGCAGCATTTGGTATACTTCCCCCTTCCCCCACTCCTTGAGATCTCAGTCCTTGCCAGTTCCTCTCCTGAGACCACCTGGCAGGCATTACGCAAGTCTAACTAACAATAACAACAGCTCTGGGTTCTCAGACTCTTAAGTTCTGCATCCACACAACCCCGTTACACCTGGCGTCACATGTGAAGATTAACACTGACATAGGGGTGCAGCAGCTCAACCAGTTGAGCATCATGCTAAAATACCAGGAGCAAATATTGATGCCGGTTCGATTCCCTGGTGCAGCTATGGATTTTTCTACCACAGTCAACTTTTGGTGCAGGCTCTCTTATGGTATTTGAACAGCTCCCATATGAAATTACATCTGTGCACACATGTATTTAAAATCCTAAACACTGGAAACCATATCACTGTTTGGACATACAAAAATACTACACACATTGGTAGGAATAGGTAGTGTGCTCTTGTGACTGCTGTAGCTTTACCCAGTAAGGCAACTCAAATTTTGTGAAAGGGGTTAATTAAACTATTTAAAAAAAAATCAGTTAGTAGTTTTAAAACTGATCCTTGAGAAAGAAACAAAAACAAACCCAAGATATACATACATCTATCAAACAATCTGCATATACCTACCTCAAATCCAGATCTCTACGTTACTTAGTGCAACCAAAATGCACAAACAAAACCAACATATTATTCTTATCATCATATGATGCTAACATATAATAACCAACACTTTGAGGGGGAAAAAAGTCTTGAACACAAGTACAAGAGTGGACAAAAACTGAGTGAGATCTGAACCTAAGCCCACTTAACACACAGAAGCTCAATACAGAATAATTTTAATGGTTTTCACTGACTTTAATTTGTGCATATTATGAATGCAGGTAGTTAAATGTTACCTCAATGCTGGTTTTTATTTTTGGTCCTAACAGTAATATGTGAGGTATCAAATGTACATCAGAAATTTCAGCACTAGATGCTGCATGAAAATATTAAAACCAAAAGCTGCGTGCAGAGTGTGATTTCATTAAAGGAGATGCCAGTTGAAGAGCAACAGAAATGGAATGCAAAACACTCACACCAGTTCTTGATTAAAGCGATAGTTTGTTAGAAATAAAATATTTAAAAGTTTCAAAAACATGGCTGTGAGCAGTGCTTGTTTTGTGACAGGTAGTGTGTGACAAAAAGAAGGCTGACATGTCTGGCACCCCAATCTGTTGGTGCCCTGAGGATATTGATAGAACCACCATACAAAGCCAACACAGTTTCATGCCAACACAGGTGTTCAGTTTGGGTCCTTTCTAAAGATTCTCTAGGGCACACATGCTCACAACTACAAAAATTAAAATGTTCCCAACACTCATACATGTAAATTTACGCTTAAACAATAAGTTTGACTGAGTTATTGATATGCAAGTTCGATAATGTACTTTGGTTCAGACTGCAGCTAATTATCACGGTTAAAACTGACACTGAAGCTGACTGTAAGATGATGCATGCTAGTACAAATCAGAACTGCTCAGCCAAATAGTTAGTAATTGGATTTTAGCATTCTGTAAACTGTACAGGGTCACCTCAGTAACTGATATGCTCATCTCAATATATTAATCACATCTAAAAGATTCAGTCTGGATGAAAAGCTACTAGATCACACAAACGGACATGTGGTGCATTTACCATGATCTACCATAGATCTACCATGGCAGATTTAATCATAAATGTACACTTCCTGGAGTTTGAGGTGGGGAAGCACACTCTCTCACTTGCTGTCTAAACAGCATTAATTGCAAACTGTGTACAGTGTTAACTGTGATCTTCTAGTATCAAATCTGATCTCTGCAAATCAAAAGTAAGAAATAAACAAACAACAGAAGAATCCATTCATGCACATGCTCTCCAATAATTATGTGTGGATGCTATAATAGAAAAATAAGAAAAAGAGAGAAGTAAGAAAAGGAACAGTATAATCTGATTCCATAACCAAAAATTTTATACTGGCAACCAATACCGCAATTAGCTATTTTAACAACTGTAGACTGACAAAGGGGGCATTTGCATGATTTCATATAAATATTGAAACAGAATTTCACCAAGCAAATAACAATTACACAGTAATTATTCATTTAAAAATCACCATGGGCATACCACAGGCATGCAAAATTAATTTATCCAGAGAAACAGTCCCTATTTACATATACCTAACTAAATGCACACAAACTTTCCCCACTGAAGGAGTCAAATGTCACTGATGCAGCAAATCTGTACAAATGTTGCCCACTGAACCATTTCTAAGTGATACTGATATTCGTGATAAGGCAGCTATGTTCGTCACTAATAACACATATGTCTGCTGATACCCAACCTCTTGACATTAGCCATCAGCAACAAAGTATATTGTATATACAGATACTGTGCTGCCGTATGAACAACAATTTCTAGCAAACGGAAGAAAAATGAAAACACCTTCCTCACTGTTAATTTGAAATCTGTGCTTTACAAAAAAAAACAAAAAAAAAAAACCCACAGAGCATTTCAGACTTCATATCTAGGTCACTGGAGTGAAACTGCATATGTATACATGCAACTTGTTTCTCTCTTGTGAGCATACCAATTTCACTTGTGCAAAACTAAAACCACAACATATCAAATAAACGAACTTGGCAAAAAATATGTTTAAAATTTATTTATTTTTACCGCAGAGTCCTAGTAACATTTTTATATTAAAAAATTGATATTAAAAAAGCATCACTTAGTTTGTTTTACTAATCTGCACAAAAGTGTTCACAGAGCTAGTACATATGGATAAACAAATCACTTTGTGAAATGTTGATTAATGTACAACAAAATCTGTTTACAAACCAACGTAAAACAGTATTATTGCACACCACAGTCAAGAAACACTATTCCAAATCAACCCTCTCCATCTGCACTAGATCAATTAGACTGATATGCATCACATGGACAGAAGGATTTTAAACTGTACAAGTCAGCAAAGTGTCTGCTTTAAAAGTAGTTCATCAACAACAACAAGCATACTTGTCACAAGGTCCTGATCTTGAGGCTTGGGTCACTGGTATTTTTTTTCTCAAGATACAAACACTGAAATAACCAAACACAAAAATTCAATAACTGTTTATGCCAAGATGAAGCAGTAATAACAACTTTGACATTCAACACCCAATTTGAAACTGGTGGACTAATTTCACTGGATTTTCAGTGTTAGGAGTAAATGAGGTCTGATGGTTACATAACCTCCTTTTGGATCATGAATAAATAGGACTATGGGTCTACTCCCACCACTCATTTTATTTTTAACTTGTAAAAAAAAAAAAAAAAAATCTCATTAAATACAAACTTCATAATGAGATTAAAATAATTTGCATGTCAAATGACTACTTTACAATGTGCCAAACTTGGAAAAAGAAAAGAAAAGAAAAGAAAAAACTACCCAAAAGACCCCACAAAGTTTCAAAATCCCCAAGACCCCCATGTCACTCTGAAGCAGTTTGAAACATTAAATGCAGTTTTTTTAAGAGTTAGTGGTTTCACAGCAGCAAACTTCAACCCAATGTATTTAAAAATGAAATACAATAAGCATCTTCCCTGCATGCTGAGGAAGAATACAAACTGTTATCAATAGCTGCGAAACATGTAAGTCTCAAATTCTGCACAAAGCCTCAAAATCCCACACCAAACAACATTTAGCAAAACGTGCCCGCTGCACTCGATTTCTCTTTTCTTCTACAATAAGAAACATAAAATTTGTAAGCAAATTTTAGCACCACATCATAATTTAGATTTTCCTCTCTCCACACAATCAAGCATTTGTAACGAATGGTGTTTATCCATGCATATAGGACTAAAACAAATTTTTCTTCATAACAATGTATATACCACAATCATCAAGGAACTCATTCTACAGCTTCATGTTGCTTTATGTCCACAGAGACCATAAGGACTATTAGGGACAGGGAGGCCAGGATGGCCACCTCAACCTTCACAAAGTTCCTGAGCTCTACAGCTGTGATCAAACCAGCTTGTGAATAATGCCAACAGTTCAAAACTCAATGACTAGCATCCAGCCATGTCAGCGCTGAAAGTACACCACTTTTGTGGAGATTCAAAAATGTGCTATAAAAAGACAGTCACTCATGTAGAATCACATGCAAGCACAGTGAGTCTGCTCGAGAGCAGAGAACAGCGCTAAATAAAAGCGATCAACAGCCTTCTCACACCAGGTCAAAACATGAGTTTCATTGCAGAATTCAGCTGAGTGCCTGTCTGAGGCCTGCTAACCAGGCAGATAAAGTGGCGGCTACACGCAAGGAACATGACGGACGTGTACAAGCAGCATGCCATGGCCAGTGGCAGACGGAGCACTGCCAAGACCTCAGAATCTGATACAAGAATCTGTGGTGCTTCCAACTGCACACTCCATTGTTGCGTGACTGCAGTCTCTTCATTCGCTCATAATGCTCGACATGACTATCATGGTTTTTCAGTCTCTTCATTCACTCATAATGCTCAACATGACTGTCTATGTCATGGTTTGTCTACAGCACTGCCAAGAACTCAGAATCTCATACAAGAATCTGTGGTGCTTCCAGCTGCACACTCCATTGTTGCGTGACTGCAGTCTCTTCATTCACTCATAATGCTCAACATGACTATCATGGTTTTTCTACTGCACTGCCAAGACTTCAAGATCTGATACAAGAACCTGTGGTGCTTCCAACTGCATGCTTTGTTGTTGCTTGGATTACAGTCTCTTCATTCATTCCTAATGCTCGACATGACTATCATGATTTCTGTACTGCATGATAAAATGGCAGATTTTTCTGTGGATGAAAAACAGCATATAGCTGAACATCACCTTTTGTTCCCACAAACACACTCATGGACCCTTAAAGGGGAACACAGCATGTGGCTGAACTTCACCTTTTGTTCCCACACACACACTTATGGACCCTTAAAGGTAAACACAGCATATGGCTGAACTTCACCTTTTGTTCTCACAAACACACTCATAGACCCTTAAAGGGGAACACAGCATATGGCTGAACTTCACCTTTTGTTCCCACAAACACGCTCATAGACCCTTAAAGGGGAACACAGCACATGGCTGAACTTCACCTTTTGTTCCCACAAACACGCTCATAGACCCTTAAAGGGGAATACAGCACATGGCTGAACTTCACCTTTTGTTCCCACAAACACGCTCATAGACCCTTAAAGGGGAACACAGCACATGGCTGAACTTCACCTTTTGTTCCCACAAACACGCTCATAGACCCTTAAAGGGGAACACAGCTTATGACTGAACTTCAGCTTTTGTTCCCACAAACATACTCCTGAACCCTTAAAGGGGAACCAAACTGAAGCTGCAAGCTGGCCTGAAAATGTAGGAAATATGTAAATATTTTCATCTGCATGTTTCATCCGGCTGCTCTGCTAACATTTATATAAAAGAAGTACTGTTCTGCTTTGAATTTGAGCTCCTCTGGGCGCAATGTTGGTTTGCCCTTTACCAATGGACAACAGGAAAAGCCTGGCTTGTGATGTATTTGATATTTCAGCCAAACATGCCAGATTTGTTTACATCACTGGTATAGGCTGCTGGATGCAAAAGGGCAGCCCTTGTGTTTTTGTTATTTTCAAACATTAATTTTAAAAAAGAAGGGGAAAAAATAAGAAAGATTTTTTTTTGGAAAAAACACCACCAGCAGAAATGGAGTGAAAAAAACTGTTGTGTATATTTTTGTTTTCATTCCTATAAAATCTGGTAGATACTTTTTATTACTGCTTTTATGAGGACAGTCGTTTTCAAAAGGTAGACCTTGTAAAGAGGTATTTTTATGTGATATGCACAGCTTGATGTCAGCTGAATTTCTCATATATTTATGGATGACATTTTACCTGGATGTTTGATGTTGCTGTAATTTAATGATGTTTCATGGTGGCATGAATGTGTGATGAGTGTAGTGTGCCTGGCACCACAAAACATTCTACTACAATTGTATGGACACTTGGCAATAAAGTTGTGTTGTACTGTATTGGATCAATAAGGCCTGTGATGTTTCTTTAGTTTGCTTCCCCTTTAAATTTGATCTTTTGTTCCCACAAACACTCATGGACCCCTAACCTTTTACTCATAATACTACATGCATGGGCATTCAGCTGTTTCTTCACATGTGCACTCGTGGCCCTATTGCCTTTTGCTAACAAAAACATTCATGGGCCTTCAACCTTTTGTCCACTAAATCTTAGCTGAAGCATGCATTCCTTTGTACATGCAAAAATATGATGACCATAAGAGTGATAATGAAATACCAATGATATTTACCCACAAATTTCAAGACAATTGCAACAGATGAGCAACAGAATTAGCATTCATCCGGTTGTCGGATGGCCGCAAGTGTTGAAAACACACTGGGTTTCTTCAAGTGAAACATGTCGATGACGCAAATATCACACAGGTTACATTTTTTGATCAAATAGTGGACAGAATCTTCCAGCAAACTGTCAACATCAGCATCATGCATCTTTCTTTTCATGCACATTGTCATTGTCATCCATCATCTCTTTGGCACACTTCCGTGGAAACCACCCTCGTATACGCTGCTTGACTGAAAAAAGAGAGAATGATAAAAAGACAGAAATCCAGTCTTGTAATTAGCATGTATGACACTGGCAAAAACCCTTTTAGTTTTACATGTTTTTATCTTGTCTCCTTATCATAATCAGCATCATGTCTGTGTGTAAACTGTGATTTGGTCTGACTGGGCAAGAAGACTTGATTCCAATTTTTACCAGCAGATGTGGATAATAAAGTTCTTTGCGAGAGAGAGAGAGAGAGAGAGAGAGAGAGAGAGAGAGAGAGAGAGAGAGAGAGAGAGAGAGAGAGAGAGAGAGAGAGAGAGAGAGAGAGAGAGAGAGACAGAGACAGAGAGACAGAGAGACAGAAGAGACAGAGAGTTAACATAAGTATGTGTACACTGAGTTGAAAAGATGACAGTGTTGATTGCAATACTCTGTGAATAGTCAGCAAAAACACAACAAACAACAACAGCAACAAACTTCTGAGTGGAATAAAAACAAACAACAAAAATATTTTTGTTACTCTGTATCCACTTTGCAAGTAAATCACTGAATGAATCATACACTCCTTTTCACACAATGCTCACTTTAAAGCAATCAAAGACAAGTCTTCCCAAGACTACAAAGCCAGTATATGATAAATGTGGTTGGTACAAAGACCTACCTATTGTGTAATCTCCACCTGCAGTTTTATAACACTGGCTTTTGGGTTGACTTTACAAAGAGAAAATGGCTTCAGTGGCAGACAAGAACAACAATTTTACTCACCTAGCTTTTCTTCAGCAGATAAGAGCTTTGTTCCATATAACCAGTGCCTGAAAGCAAACACGCATCATGTCATTCATGCACATGTGCCAACAAGTTATAGAACTTTGATTTGTCGTCCTTTTCGTTCTCCACCTTAAAGGGGAACAAAAGTGAACAAGTAGCACAGGCCCCGTTGACAGGAATGGAATAAAAAGTAGAAACATAACTCGATTTCTCATCCGGTTTGTTAAAATAAATGTTTTAAAGTCAGAAAAATCTATAACAAGAATGGCTGCTAGCTAGTACTAATAATAAATAGTGTTATTTTGAACCTTTCATGTGTTTTAAAGTCAGGAAAACAGACCATGAGAACTGCTGTCTTGTGCCCAACAGTTTGTATCAAAGACATCACAAACATTTTCAGCGTTTCCAGGCCAGCTTGCATTTTGGCTTCAGTTCCCCTTTAAGACTTTGAAACAAAAGCACATTAAAAATGGCTGTGAAATCTCTATGACATCTCATGCATTCCAGCTCAAGATGCCCGAGTCTCTGCTTCTCAAAAATGTTTGAAAGTCACATTTTACGTGAGCAGGCATTTTCTGTACTACATGGAGAAGTGGCGAAACACACCACTGACATGAACTTAGTGCATGAAAGCATTATCTCCCCTCCATTAAGCCTCAAGTTTACTGCTCATGTTTTCTACACTGATCACAATAATGCACACAACAAAGCATGATCACCAACCCCTCAAAAGCCTTGGCCAAATGTGGTCACAGAGCTTGCAGTGAATAACATTCTATTGCAGTGAGCTGCCAAACCAACGAAGAATCAGGATTCTTTTACAGCAAAACTCAGGATCATTTTTATTGTCATTGCCTTCATCAACCAACCAACCAAACAAAAAACAAAACAAACAAAAAAAGACCCCAAAAAAGAGAAGACAAGGCAGTCTCCAATGCTCCAACCAAAAGATTCTTGTATTATCAGCAAGATCCAAAGGAGTTCTCTCGGTGCCTCTTGCTTCATCCAACAATTAACCCAAAGAGAATTTACAATATAACTAACTTCACTTTATTGCCAAGTGTCAATACACTGATTGCACGAGGAATGTTTTGTGGTGCCAAGTACACTCATCACACATTCACTCCAATCATGAAACATTTAATTATAACAACAGCAACAACAACAACAACAAATTCCTGGTAAAAAGTCAATTCATAGATAACAACATGAGAAAATCCCACTGGCATCAAGCTGTGCATATCACATAAAATAAAATTGCCACTTCCCGAGGACCCCCCTTAAAAGTTACTGTCCTAATAAAAGCAATTATAAGAATTATCTACAACAAATTAATTAATTAACCCCGACGGCTTACTTCCCTGGCCACTACCACCCTGACCAATCCAAGATCCTACGCACTAAAAACTAAAAACATCCCCGCCTGGACTCAGTTGACATGGGAATGGGCCTAGTGTAAGCTTGCCAATAGAACGTCACTAGCTTGTTACACCCAAAGTTCCTCCCCCCCTTTCCCCTCCGCTACCCCCACCCTCACCTCAAGCAACACAACATGAGCATGCGGTTAAGGGAAGCTACTCTCAACTCACTTTTTCCACCTCGTCACAAGCACTCTGTTGCCTGGCTTCAGCTCGATGCGTGGTTCGTCTGTGCAAGGTACACAGCAAGCCACCTTCAGTCCCATGGAGCAGGGAAACAGTCGTCCAGAGTAACTCTTCACGATGGTGTACAGTACTGTGCGATCACGCTTCTGTGCTTTCTGCTTCAGCTGCTCCTCCTGAAATAATCCGGTCACAAAAATCACCTGCGATGTTACATCAAACAGTCCCATACTGTCCCTTACGCACTACCTCAGATCTTCCTTTTTCACATACGTAACATAATAATAATAAAAATTGTGGATGTTGCTATCTCCAGCTACATCAATACGAGTACATAAAGGTGAAAAGTATACAAGACGTAAAACTTAAAAAAATTCATGCGTAGACAAGGACCTAAAGGACAATAATGTAACAATTTAACCAACAGAGAAAAAAAAAGTTAAAAAAACAAATAAAATCCTGCAAATTTTGTATATGATCCCAGATCATATACAATTTTTTTTAGTGGCATGACATAACACAGCATTCATGCAAATTCATTGCTCACTATGAGCTGAACAGCTGCTTAAACTCTTCCTGAGCCCCCCACCTCTTCCCCCTGAACTCATGCTTAAATCTTTACAATGTAAAAACAAAACACCTCAACCAAAATCCCATCCTTACAGTGAGTGTAAACTGGTTGCAGTTATCCACAATTTCCCAAGTAAAGCCATTTGAGCGAGGTCGCCCAGAGAATGTGAACACCTGTTGCAGGTTTTTGCGCCATCCGAGATTGTACGGATAGATGAAGGGACCCTCCTCCTCAGTTCTGTCACGGTCTAGAGCCTGTTGGAAGTAGACCATTCAGGATTATTGTTCAACATTTGCCAGTGCTTTCCTGGGTTTTATGTCCCACAAAGTTACCTGGAGATTACATGGTCTTGGAGGGCTCTGTGCATAACTAATCACACACGCCTCCAAAGTGCAAGACACCCCCACACCCATACACTCACATGTGCATGCACACACACACACACATGCATGCACACACATACGCTCTCTCTCATGCACACACGCACATCCACACACACACTCTCTATCTGTCTTACACACACACACACATGCTCTCTCTCTTCTCTCACACACACACACACACATGCTCTCTCTTCTCTCTCTCTCTCCACACACACACACACACACACACACACACACACACACACACATTATATACAGATGCATTCACAATTTGATGTAAGTGCTTTTAAATTTCAGTCAGCATCATTGCTTCAGATCTAAATAGCAGAACAGAACTTTGCTTACCTTGTCAATTATCCAGGATTCAATGCCTGTTTCATTTTTCCACACACTCTTTATCTGAAAAGGTAAACAGGACAACACTAAAAGATCAGGGCAGAATAAACCTCTTGAGGAATTTATTCATCAGCAATTTCAAAGCATGCACATGTGCAGTCATGGTCAAGGGAAATGTGACGGAAGTTCTTACGACTTACTGATCCACATTTTATTCTCAAATTATGTCATTTGACACAAACTGCTCAGCATAGCCTGAGTATGTTACTTCACCTCTGAAGAAATCCCTAAAGTGCCATAATGCAAGCAAATGTTTGAAATGGATTCCTACATCAATTAAAAACAATAAAACATCTCCCTTTCACACACACACACACATACACACACACACACACACATGCACACTCTCTCTCTCTTTCTCTCTCATTATTATCTTTAAAAGAATAAGAATGGTGTTCTCTTGTCTTCTCTCCCTTAAATCTCAAAGCTGAGGCAGAGAAAATTATGATTATGGCACTGCACCTGAATGTAAAAAAGCATCCCCACAGCGATGATGACACCGATCGCCAGCCCAATGCTGAACATGGTCATCACAAAGCCATACACACTCAGGTACACCAGTGGGTCAGTGCGGTGGTTGTAAAAATAGTAATGCTGTAACACAGAGAAACAAATAACATGACAACAAACTGAACATCTTGTCATCATACAAACTCAGTCAGATGATTAGTGATTTTGTGTCATTCTGTGAAAGTGGTGATTTAAAGAAAACATATTTCTGGGCATACAGATACCCACACGCATATATATATAAATATATATATGTGAGCAAGTGCTCTTTGTATGTTTTTACAGTAATCCCGCCCCAGTTATCAGATTCATGCAATTTCATTACTGTACTGTTAGTAACCTGGGAACCGGAGCAAACAACGCTTTTGTTTTGAAGCGCTGCGTGTTGCGTAACGCCACATGGCCTTCACACAGCCGACCGGCGATAGCCGCTAGTGCGCGCCAGTTTCAAATCTGTTTTCTCCCTTCAATATTTTGACCGCTTGTTTGTTTACCTACTCTCTGTTTACCTAGTCCTTTTCGTTATGCACCAAAGACATGTGTAATATAATTTGGCATCTTAGAATGTTTATCCAACGTTTATTTAGACGCAGGATCGAGCTTAATCAGTAGCCGATGCCTCGCTAAGTCTATTCTTTTTACAGCTGTCGTCTGCATGGCACGTTCTCTGTTTAGTACTAGTGAATAGTAATGAATTGTTGTTTTGACTCGATTAAAATAATTCTGTGTCGATCAATGCTTTGTCGTATAGTATTTTGCTTAGCTGACTTCATGTTTAGTGTTTATTTTGGGTTGAAATTAACTTATTAAGTATTGTGTACTGTAGAAGCTAAGTTGTATTCATAGACTACCTGATATCACTATCAGCGCTGCTGCGACTAAGATAAAGCGCCCCAGGCAAAAGTTCGCACCAACTGTTTTAGTGGTACTGGTAGTCTTTGAGTGTGTCTCGCTTCTCTTACAGAGCGTTGTATTGTGATTGTTATGTACTATTTTAACCGTGGGAGCGTGCACTTTATTCTGATATAAGTTTTAGTAACATTAATATTCTGTACATTGTGTTAGTTGTGATTTAGTTGTCTGAACCTGTTTATACACAGGCGCAAGCCATGCTTGCCACTCATGTTGTAAATAAAATAAGTCATGTGTGGACATTTTGTTTATACGGTTTAAAAGATTATAACTTAGCTTTCATTTGATGTTTTTCATGTTTTAATTAGTTTAGTTATTGTAGAGGAAAGTGTATTTGTGCGGGCCAAGGAAACACAATTGTCAGCCATTTTGTGGTCCAGAGGGCTGATTTCATTGTAGCGATAGCGTGTGTTCCTTGCGGCCCATGCCGTTCTCTTATCTATGCGTGCGCGTGAGGATTTTGGGAGTGCTGAAAATTGTCCACTGCTGAGCAAATAAAACCTGATTGCCGTATGCCTGCTGTGGTCTCCATTTTTACTGACTCCGCTGCCTGTGTCCTGTCCTTCTACCACTCCACACCATTACATATATATATATATATATATATATGTGTGTGTGTGTGTGTGTGTGTGTGTCTGTGTGTGTAAGCATGCAGAGAGAGAGAAAGACAGAGAGAAACAGTGAGAGAGAAAGACCTAGACATACACACACACACACACACACACACACAAACACACAGTGACACACCCACACCCACCGACACACAGGCACCCACAATCAGTGGCATCTAAATATCTATTTCATGTCAAATAGCATAACAATAATCATGCAGGCATTCCAGATCAGTCTACTCACAAAATGGATGGCTCTGTATATGGATGGAAGCAGGATGCACAGGGCATGAAGACACCCACAGGGAGCGAAGAAAAGAAAGTAGCAAAAGTTGGCATGGTTGAAGTGACCACAGCAAGTGTTGATCCAGGGACAGTGGTGATCCATCTTCATCACACATCTGCACAATAAACAGAGAAAAATACCTACATGCGAATGGCAACAGAAAGTCTTCCTGAGCTGAGCACTTGGCATGGTTAAGTTTAAAGTGACAGCAGCAAATGTTGATCCCGGGGAAATCTGTTCTTTGTTTGACTATATTCAGTTCAAACTGGACTGAAGGCATGGGGCTTTAAATGCATTAATTAAACATTGGAAAGACGGTTCAGAGCTCAGGAGCTGTGTCAAAGTCGAGGTGGCCGTCCTGGGCTCCCGTCCCTAATAAACCTACAGTTTCTGTGGACGTAAAGCAACACTCAACCAAAGATGGTTAAGTTTAACTAACAGCACACCAAGACTGTACTCTGAAGTCAGCATACAACAGGCCTTTGAATGCAACACAGTTTGACATAGAGGTATTGGCCTACCAAGTTCTTGAAGTTAATGGTCTCTGTGAGACCCACTGCATGAAAGAAGAGAATCTGTGGTGGGCAAAGCTTGCACACTAATCAGAAGACTCGAAGAAGGAAGGACCTAATTTTGCACACATCTGATCTTTGTCAACAAGCAATTCAGACACTGTAGCCATATTCTACTTTACCGTTCCTTTGGGAATATGACTGTAGGCTAAAACACCACTGTGCTGTTCATTTGGTTCATCACTAAAGTAGTCTCCTTGGACAGTATTTTCAAACTGAGTGGTGCTATGGCTTGCTCTCATGCAGTGTGAACTGTGAAACCACTTTGATGAATCCACATGGGTGCAATGGAACCAGCCTCTATCCAGTCTGGCATTTGAAGAGTTCATGCAGAGACCACTGACTCAGGCAGCCGTTGTTGTCACGTTCCCCATCTGAACACTGGGGGTCATCCAGTAAATGCACTGTACAATGACAATATGCATTCAGCAGGGTGAGAGGATTGTGTGTGTGACCATAGCCTCCACATAACTATGCAACACAGGACTGCATTTTAATATAGTCTTGGTGTTCTTGCTGGTGTCAGTGTGTTGTGACACAGACCAAGCCAA
Source organism: Alviniconcha marisindica (assembly GCA_018857735.1). NCBI lineage: Eukaryota > Metazoa > Mollusca > Gastropoda > Provannidae > Alviniconcha > Alviniconcha marisindica. Next base: position 48,062 of record JABMCL010000575.1, read on the forward strand.
GGCAGAACTTGAGCAGCAAATTCAAAGGGCTGACAACTCTCACTGCAGAGAAGTTTTTATGCAAGCTCTTCTGTCCTAACCCACTGAAGGACACTAACTATCAAGTCAATAGTGTCCACTGATACGGATGCAAGCCAGCTCACTTCCTATCTTCTAGCTCTACTATTTTTGTTTGTTAGGAACATAATAAGCATTAGAGACAGCACAGATTCTTTTCACTGCATGGGTTGCTGTAGTGTAAACTACTGGGAACATCCTGAGAAGGTAAAGGGAAAATCTCTCACCTGTCACATTTTCTGCAGTGGTGAGACCTGGGTGCCTTGTAGCCTTTACAAAAGTCACAAAACTGCAGGTATTTTATGTTCTGTGGGTCCTTCTGTAAAAAAACACACACACACACACACATACACATAAAGTCAAAGAGCAGATCACACACTTTAAACAAATAAATAAACAATTTTGGGGGGCATGGGGTAGTGATTACAACACAAAAAGAATTTGGCTTAAATAAACTTGGCTTAAACAAAGTTCACTATGAAATTGAAAGTATATATTCCTTCTTAGTACATCTGGCTAAACTGAAATCAATCCAAATTTTAATTTCTTTGTAACTACTACTACCAGTCCAGCTATTTAATCTACATTGCATCTATTTGGTTTCCATACAGAGTACAATAAAACCAATGGATCAGCCTGATTTTTTTCAGGACAAAAGCTAAAAGTAAAAAAAAGTAGAACAGTCTGTGTGATGAAAACCTAAAGACCAGGGGTCTTTCAGTCTCACAAAAAAAAACACCCTATAGCCCCACAACTCTTCTTGCATTTAGCTCACTTAAACTTACGTGATACGCAACTTAGTTTAGGTTGTGAGCAGAAGCTAATTAACACACTCACTGGTTTCCACCCATATGGAATGAACCCTGGTCCCCTGATCATGGCCATAAAGTAGTTGTAGAGTGTCAGCGTCACGAATGTCAGAAAGATGAAAGCGTTGATGAAGCCACCTATGCTGTAAAAGGGAGGCCACCACATGGCATCACACTTCATGGTCACAGCAGCAACAGTGAAAATAACACTGAGTGCCAGCAATGGTCCCCAGTGAAGCACCTGCCAAAATGTCCCAACCACTTCATGACCCATAGCTGGTGATGTTTTCAATGTCTGGAACAGAACAGTCTGTGTGATGAAATCCTCTTTGTAAGCGCTCCAGGCTCTGATGATATTGGGCACCATAAATAATCTATAATTATTATCATCACAACACGAATATGATTTTGATGAGAAGTAAAAGTTTAGATCAGGTTATTCTCATCATCTGAAATGAATAGAGCAAAACTGGGCCATTAAAACACTGGGATTTGAAAATATAGCTACTTTGAATAAGCAATAAATATCAATATAAAATTATAATGAAAAACTGGCAGTTAATACATTCCAAATTCCAAATGAGCCAAGTAATGCTCCTTAATCTTAGCTTACTCAGTTACTGGCTCATGAATGACAAACACATACAGCTGGTACCTGGTAATGTATACATACACGTTTGCAACTTCCTTTAAGCTTAAAGAAACAATGAAATTCACCCCTATATATGTCATTCTTAGTACTGTTAAAGTATTATGCCACTACCATGGAAGATTACTTGAAGAATGGGTCATTGCTATGCAGCAATTAAAAAAAAAAAAAAAAAAAATACACACAAAAAAGTATACATTTATATAGATCTGTAACAAAAAACTAAACAAAAAAAGAAAAAAAGAAAAAAAACTAACAGTCATGAGACCAAGATGACAAGCCTGAAACATCAGGCTTTATTAGTTTATGCACGAACTTTGATATTATGTATATAAATATATTATATTGGTTGGGTTTCAGTTTCTCCTGGCTGCTGATTTTGTTGTGATTGCTTGTTTTGATGCACATATCGAACCTGAATGGATATATTATATGTATCTGCTCATTCCAGTGTGCCCTCTGGGTAAAGCCACGAAATGACTAAGGAGTAGAGGATAGTACTAGTACTAGTAGCTGTGTTAGAGCTCTTATTAATTTAGAAAATGTGGTGAGGGGTGGGGGTGGATGTGGGGGGGGGGGGGGGGCACAACTCCCCACTAAGTTGTAATGTCTAGTGCTCCTGGTCAGAACTGAAAACTAAATCCATCGTGATTACTTTTCTGACTAATCTGATTCTGAGCTTTTCCAATTTACCAAACACTGAAACAGTAAAAATCGACTTCAACTCTTACCAAAATTGTACCCAACCGCTAATATACTGGAATTTAAACAGTGCAGCCACTATAGTACAAAGTATAAACCGAAAGAAATTAACAAAACATACGACAGGGACAGAGGCACTGAGCTAAAAAGCTCATCGGACAGAACCCAACCCAAAGCACAAAAGCACCTTCAACAAGACATCCGTGTCCGAGTTGTCGTGTTCCTAACGCCGTAAGAGTTACGCCCCGTGGTAAAGAAAATTATTATTTTAAATAACAAAGTATTAACACACTCAACAAAAAAATAAATGAAAAACGCACAAGATTCCTCTGTTTATATTTTGTCATTCTGAGTTAAGAAATACGACAAATCTCATTTAATTTATTTTGTTGTTGTTGTTTGTTTCGTTTTCTGCTTTCGTTTTGTATGGACCATTGTGAAGGGAAAAAGCTTCGGCCTACACGCAATTGGGGGTGATTACAGCTATTCTCTCGCAAAACACCTAGTGTTTGCTTCACATAACTAAATTTAAACGTGTATGAACTGAATGATATTACAATAGTGTACTCTTTTAAGGCAAAATTTATGTTCCTTATACTGCATGTTTTGTCATTGCAGGTTGTTGAGAACTAATGCAGCCGATTTATTTCACCCTCGACTCCCAGAACCGCTAACTGCAGCAGTGGGGCAGCACCAGAGATGTCAAACACGCTGCTTGTTCAGCTGTTGACGCAGCCCCATTTGCAAACAACAGAGGCTGCAAGAACTGCTAGCAGCAGTAAGTATAACTTGGAATTGTACACGCTTGAGAAAGGTGGCAATCCCAAACTTGCAGAACTTTACACTTACAGTTACAGGGTGTCTCAAAATAGATGGAACCCATTAACATGATAATAATTTATTACTCAGACAAGAAACTCCCAAAAAAGATTACATTCCCTGGAAGCTGATATGATAACAATTAAAAAACTGATGATTTGAGGTCAGCTCAAATGAAACATTTAATGATTTATTAGAGCACATGTTCCAAATGACCACTGTTGCGCCTCAGACACGCTTGAAGCCGACGAGTGAAGTTGTCAATCACTCTTACACACCCTTCCTTCCTGATGGCATGAATCTTCTGGGTGATGGCCATTTTCAGTTCAGCAGTGGATTGAGGACGATTCTCACACACATGGTCCTTCAAGAACCCCCAGAGGTAAAAATCTGGTGTCTGAGGTGCAGTGGCAGTCATTTGGAACATGTGCTCTAATAAATGTATCCTTTGAGCAGACCTCAGATCTTCAGTTTTTGAGCTAGAGACACCCTGTACCTGATCTTCATGCAGTTGATCTTTGACCGTTCTTCACTGCCACAAGCTTACTCTGCCACAAGCTTACTACTTGGGCCCCCCCCCCCCCCCCCCCCCCCAAAAAAAAAAAGAACAAAGAAAAAGAAAAGAAGAAGCATAAAATGAGTTATACAACAAAAATTATACTGACATTGTGACAAGACTTGTTTAAAAATAATGTTATGTTTTACTATCATCATTATTTTTATATATAGTGAATTAACAATCAATGAAGTCTATGTTGCACTTGTTTGGAGCATGTCATTAGAAAATGTGAACTACACAAAAAATACGTGCCAAGTATTTGGCAGCAGTCAGAGGGAGGCTCTGCACTGAAATGATCTGCTTAGTACAATAATAGGCAGTGTAATTACTTGACTATATTAAAGGAAGATCAAAATGGTCTAGAATGGTGCCAGTCATGCTAATGATTTGTCCCTGGGGACCACTACTGTAGAAGATCTGAAATGAATATCTAACTTCTTAGTTTCTTTCTCTCTACCCACACATTGCACAGTGTCAACTGTTGAATGTTGTGTAATGGTCAACCTTAATAATTTGGAGAGTGAAGATATTATTATTAAACTAAAAGAACTAGACTTGCTTTGTCTAATGAATACAATTAGAAGAGACTGCAACAGGGCTCACTGAGGACCAAGAGGAAGGTTTTAGAACATTTTTGCTGTTGGTGTGTTTCAGACAAGTATGTGTTGAACCTGGCTAGCTGCACAATGATGAGCAAAGTCCAGCTGGAGCAGGCCATTGATATGAACACACATGCTCTACAGAAAGGTGGGTATGGACTTAGGATGTCAGCATACATGTATTCAAGTGCTGACTGAGCTCCAGGGTGGAAATACAGGATATGGGTTTGGAAGTGTTTGACAGCAAGCATTGTTCTTTTTTTCTTCTTCTGAGCATGACACGCAGTTAGTAGTAAAATATTACACATGTTGCTAACAAAAGCATAATAATTAGTATATCACTTATCAGCCAGTGAGATGTCTGAAATGGCGCCCTCTTCATTACAGTTACAGTGTCTAGGCACACAGGGGGTATTTTACCACATAAGGCAACAAACCATGATGTTTTTGTTGTTTCCTTTTGTTTACTGTTCATGATATATATATATATATCCTGCTTTATCTTCTCTTGTTTTACTCCTCTTCTTTTTCACACTGCCCACAAAAATCCAGGTCTCAAATGGTAGAGATTTTTTTTTTTTTCATGGTCAAGGCTACTTCATTCAAATAGTCACTCTTACTGCCCCCCTCCCCTCCACCTCCCTCCTTGTAAATTTGTTCCATACTCCATTTACTCATTGCTCATGCAACTTAAAGCTACACACTTGTCAGCATTTTTAGCACGTAGGAATCGACGAAGAAGTGAACACTTTTTTTAAATTAATAAATGAGCAGTGAGACAGACCATTCTAATTTCAGTGCTTTATCTAAAAACAAACAACACACACACTCACACACACACACACACACACACACACACACACACACACACACACACACACACACACAAAACAACAACCACAACCCAAAAACAACCCCCCACACACACACACAACACCAAAAACACACAACCTGTCAGATTTGACATTGATTGCTTTGGAGTGCAGTGCACCATTGTATTTGAGTTCACATAAAACAGCATTTTGAACAACACCAATATAATAATGAATCCGTTAAGGTGATTAAGAGGCAATTAACTATGGGGGGAAAAAATCTGATTTATTTTCCTAAATAAAAGTCTTTTTGCTAGTTTTTATTTTAACTCTGATATAAATCCAGCATGGGTTGCTCACTTTCTAATTTACTGAACCATCTGTGAAGACTTGCTGATAATGCAGTATTTGTCAGCAATGTGAGATTTTATTACAAATATGTTACAGGAATTGTCTTATCTCAATATGTGCCTTCATCAAGTAATAAGTGGGAATTGGAGAAGAAGACTTTTGAGTAAAAATTTCCTTAGATTAATGTTTGTATTCTCAAATTTATAGTTCAGAAGTGTATGATGATATTGTTAAATTTTAATGTCACACACACACACACACACACGCACACACACACACACTAAGTGTAATGACACTAATAGTATAATACTATGATATAACTGTCACATAATTCTATGTCAGTATGTGTGTCTGTCTACCTTTCTCAGTATTTATTAATGTACTTGGGTAGTTCTTCATTCTGGTTACATGTATCATAGGGAAATCCAGTCCAAAATGGAAATGTCATAAAATGATGCAGAAACATCTTGTTTTTGTCACTTATGTAGACTATATAATAATTTATATATACTATAGTAGTCTATAGTAGTACATTGAATGGCCAAATGGGTAATGATTATGACATTATGACACTGAGTATACAGGGGAGTTTCTTTTACATGTGCTGTTTTATGTTGGGAGACCAGTTTCTCTTAGTCTTATACATCTCCTGCTGCTTTATGTGGGTAGTGTTTCATAATGCCCCATGCTATTTTGTGGGGGGGGGGGGGGGGCTCTTACACAGACCATGTGCTTTTATGTGGTGAGTTTCTCTTACACACTGTGTGCTCTTTCATGTGTAGACTTTCTCTTGCACGCCCCTTGCTGTTTTTATTTGGGTAGTTTCTCTGACACATACCCCATGTTCTTTTAATTTATATGGGGAGATTCCCTTACATGCCCCATGTTATGAGGGAAGTATATATATATATATATCTTACATGCCCAGTGTTATTTTATGTGGAGAGTTTCTCTTGCATGCCCTGTGCTCTGTTATGTGGGGAGGTTCTTATACATGTATATATGCATGTCCCTCACTTCTGTGGCTAGAAGAACAGTTGACAAACCAGTGTATTAGCAAGGTTTGTTGGGTAAAGTCTGCCTACCCCATTGATCACTCAGATCAAGCAAGTGTCATGATGACATGAGTATTTTGCCTTGGTTTTTGCCAAATCCTTTGTTGTATTGTGTGTGGGGAGAATGGGAAAAGGCAAGAAAACATATATATACAGCTCATCCTCGACTAGTGAAAACGAACTGAGGACAATTTTGGCTGATGAGACACATCCACTCAGATCTGAATTTGACAATAGGCGCATACAAGCAACAGATTTATGATTCCCCGTGAGAAGACTACATTATTGATTATACCTACAGTCATTCATTCGAATGGCCATTAGGATACACAATCAACAGGTATGCAGACTGGAGATGGGGATGCGGGGACAACGAGGTGGAGGAATTTTTGCAGTGAATGGGAGGCAGCTGTTTGTGTCAGTGGATTGTAATTTGGAAGAGTGAGAACATGTGGTGTGGGTGCAATGTCTTATATGCCCTATGCGAGCCGATTTCTGTGTAGGCGTTGCTTCACGCTGTGTATAACAATGGAAGTTGAACCTAGAATTGTGAAGCAGTACAAATACCACCACTGTTGCAGTTGCAAAAATTACCGGGGAAAGGGGATGGAGGGTGGAAAAAAAGTATCTTTGTGTTGTTTTGGCTGACCAGAAGGTCGCGGGTTCGTGGAAGAAATGTGTTTTGGGGCATCCTATAGCACAAGCAAAAAGTTATTGCTTGTTGCCAGACACATTCTGACTACAGGTCTCCAAAAATGCCTTCAAAGTTGGCAGTGTAAAATTCGCAAATTCACTGTCACCGCCTTCCATTGTGAAGAAAGTATGCACCGGAAGTAAAAGCAGCCAAGGGACTTAAGCAATGCCGGCAAAAGTCAAGGGAGTTAACAACCCCGCCTGAATCGCCCAATAGTTTGGGGAAAGGTTGGGGTGCATGGGTGGGGGGGGGGGGGGGGGGGGGGGGGGGATGCAGTGGAGGGGAGGGGGGGAGGTCTGGTGTTCCTTCAGCAGGCCCTTTACTTATTGACACAAAGGTGTCAACATACATGTTACTGGCATCAGCTATATGAATTATAATAAAGCAATATATATATATTTTGTTAGACTAATTATGGTACAACACTTTGGTTCAGCTATTATTTTCAGATTGTGTCTTTTCTGTCAGTTGTCTTCTGTACTGCCTTATATAAAGTGTGTGTGTGTGTGTGCATGTGTGTATGTACAACTGCAGCTTGGTGTGTGTGTGTGTGTGAAAGCAAAGACCTTATATAATCTGTAGGGTCTTTGGTGAAAGGTGTGGTTGGTGTCAGCATATTTTTTCAAGTGTCTGTCTTGCAGAGGTCTTATCTCTCCCTAATGAAAAAGCAACAAAGATGACTGTGAGTCTTCTGAAAACTGAAACTGAAAGAAGGTAAAAAATGTACACAGAAAAGGTGAAAAAGAACACTATTTTAATAGTCCAGATTTCATTCATACAGCCATTAGGCCATTATTACCTGCCTTTGTAGCTTAAAAAAACTGCTTGCACTGAAAATTTGCACATGTTTTGACTGATTGAAATAGTGTTTGTTTTAACCTCTTGTGTATGTATGTGTTGATTTTTTTTCTCTCTGTCCATTTTGATATTAATTGTTGTACATGTGTATGTTTCAGATTTGCATGATCAACGTGTGAAGCAGCTGCGCAAACTATTGAAGGACATTGAAGAGGATGACTGGCAGTATGAACCAGTGGAGAAACTGATAGGCCTCAGGTAATCTGCCTTAGACTCTTTTCTGAGCATTAAAGAACTGCCCTTCTAAGAACAGAGTCAAATCAAAAATAGCTTCTTGAATGTTGAAAAGGATGTGATCTAGAACAAAAATTCAGAGATTGAAAGTATAATGATTTAATATGGGTTTTGTTAGTTGTCAGCGTCACCGATGCTTTTTGCACACGCTCTTTCTGATCCCACTTTTTGCTCTCTTTCCAGTGTTTCAGTTTGAGATCACTGAAGTGTCTCTGACATCACAGGTAGAACACCAGAAGCTCTCGGCTTTGTGTACTTCTTCCATATAAGAAGAAATGTAGTTTTGAATTTTGTCTTCTGTTTATTTTTAGCCTGTAGTGTTTAAATATTATTGGAGTGAACTTTTAATGGGATATTGACGCATTTTAGCACAGGGGAGATTTGTTGGGTTAATCTTGATTGTTTTTAGCTCATTTATTTGATCAGTGTAATCCCATTCCCAGTAGAGGTGCTATTCTCACGTATGACATTGTACCTTGCTGCTGGATACTTTCCAGGTGCAGTCTCATTTGGCAGTGTGCATGCATGTATGTACATAGATATTTATTTAGTGTATATTTCAAGTTGCGGCGACTCTTTTGTCTCTGGTTGACGGTTGGATGAAACATTGGAGCAAGTCAGGGGTATGTTAGGCTGTTTCAGTTTCAGCCTAACAGGGGTTTGTTAGGCTGTTGGACAGGCACAGGTGTCAGAAAGATAAACTGCAAACTGTATTTTTGCCATTCTTGACTGATGGAGTTTTAAACATTACGTGGTTGTAGCATCCACTAGAAAGATCATGCACAGCATGTGTTTTGCGACTCTGATGGCAGTGATGTGTATTTGACTTAAGAGAGACAGTTGGCATTTTTTTCTTCAGGTTTTGCAACTAAATGAGGTAGCCAGTTTACACTAGTGTAGGTTTATCACTTTCCAAAGACGTGCCTAGCACCTGACAGAGAGTTTACACTGAGCTGTCACAAGTCAGATTTTATCCATGCTGGGCCCTGCCTTGGAAGTGGGCCAAGCAGGTGCTGAAATATTTCATATTCCATTGCCAAGAAAAGCGACCCCCAGACCAGTTTCAATGTTTACATTTTGTTTCCAGACTAGCTGGCTGTATGGAATATAAACTTGCACTGCAACACTGGACAGGAGGTTAAATAAGACTTTTAATTCATAATTATGGTTGGATAGGTCCATACACTCCCACGTCATTTGGATAGGTCCATACACTCCCCTGTCCTAAAAAAGAAAAGAAAAAGGAAAGAACAAAAGAGAGAAGTAAAAAAAACAAAAGCTTTAAAAAGGCGTTTGTGAAATAAATTGCTTATGTCTCACAGCACTAAAATTGTGCACAAGCCTGTATGCATTCTTTCGTCCCTGCATCATTTTTGTTGTGAAGAGCCTATAAAGTCTTATGATAAAGGAACCATGTGTATTATGGGTGCAGCCACATTACTTTCTTGCATTCCTTGCAAAGACCACTTGCGTCGACTTTCCCATCCCTGCACTACCGGAGACCTGACATAGAATAGAACATGAAACAGACTTCCCTGTGATAAATATTTCTCCCAGTGAGTGCGTTCTGGAATGTAAATTGCATGTGAATCATTTGAGCATTTGCCTGTTTTTGCTTCCAAGCTGATTTTGTCTCTTATGATATGCGCATGAAAAAGCCCCCTGGAAGTAAGATGGTGGACCTCATCTGAATCATGTAGGTATGCAGGAGGCATGAAGCTAGGGAGGCAGATCTTGTGACAGTGCAGGGTAGTAGGAAAATGCTAGGATGACAGACCTTGCCAGTACTGGTATAGTAATTATGGGCGGGAGGCAAGACTTCAGACTGTAGACTCTTATTGAAGCTTTGAGGGCAGAGGCAGTGTTGCCAGTTGGATTGGATTTTCTGAGGACTGTTGCTAACAGATGTGTTACTCTAGCTTTACAGCTGCAGCTGAAAGCTTGCGGAAGGACCTTGCTTTTTGTTGTTGTTGTTTTTGTCTGTTCATTGTTTTCGTCAGCATTTGGATTACGCTGTTGATACTTTCCAGTACTGTTGCTAACAGATGTGTTACTCTAGCTTTACAGCTGCAGGTGAAAGCTTGAGAAAGACCCTGCTTTTTGTTGTTGTTGTTTTTGTCTGTTCATTGTTTTCGTCAGCATTTGGATTACGCTGTTGTTTGTTGAAGACTTATTGTCATGAGATCAGATTCTGCCCCAGTGGCCTACCATACTGTACATTTCTGAGTCTGATTTGACTTTCTGGGGACTGTTGCTAACAGATGTGTTACTCTAGCTTTACGTCTGCAGATGAAAGCTTGAAGAAGGAGCCTGTTGTGAACATTGTGGGAGGCCAGTGCAGCCCATGGAGCCAGATGGAGAACTTTCCCTCACTGCACAGTGGGAACCATGGGCAGCCATCGCAGTAGGAAACCCCTCGTCTGTTTTGTAGGTGGAACCCAAGGCCTTCTGAAGAATTGATTCCCTTGTAGTTACCATGTAGAAACACTGAAGGGGCTACCCGGATAACCAAGACGTTGCATAGGTTTCAGTTTAGTTCACCTCCCATTTAGCTGATTAGAGGTTGTTAAAGTGTCAACCCCCCCCCCCCCCCCCCCCACAGCCTCTTCCCCCCTTATGAGTTCACATCCTACCTCAATAGAGAGGGAAGATTTTACTGCACCCGCTCAGCTGTTTTGGTAGTGTAGGTCTTCATAGCACAGGATGTTGATGGTGCATGCATGTGTTCCGATTTTGATATTGAATTTTATATATATATAGATAATTCTTTTGGGGAGGGGTAAAGAAGGGTGGAATTGCTGTCTTTATTAGAACAGTAGTTGAGGTGTATAATTTAAGTTGTGAACTGTTCATTTTCTGTGGCTCTGCACAATTGATGAATGGACAGATACTGTTTTGAAGTCAGTTACTCGGAACAGTGTCTTTTGTGTGTGGTCTGCATGTAGTAAGTGCAGTGTCTGTATATGTTTGTGTGTGTGTGCGTGGGGTGGGGGTGGGGGGTTGAGAGAAGGGAGGGGAGAGAAAGAGTAATATATTGATTATTTATGTACAAGTGAGTATGGCAATAAAGGATGCACTACAATTTTTTTTTGTGTCTGTTTATTATTTTCTTGAGCATTTGGGTTACACTGTTGTTTGTAACACGAGATCAAATTCTGCCCCAGTGACCAGACTGATAGCCTGTTCTCCTACAGTTGCCGTAAATTTCTCAGTTGTGCTGCCTGATAGAGCCACAGTATGTTGCTAAGTGAATACAACAAGCCGCACCAGGTTTGTTTGTTTATGGTTGGTGAGTCCAGAGTGTGTCGTGACAGCGGCTGGTGAGTCCAGAGTGTGTATAATAGCGACAGCGGCTGGCGAGTCCAGAGCATGTAGCGACAGCGGTTGGTGAGTCCAGAGTGTGTAGGGACAGCTGCTGGTGAGTCCAGAGTGTGTAGGGACAGCGGCTGGTGAGTCCAGAGTGTGTATTATAGCGACAGCAGCTGGTGAGTCCAGAGCATATAGCGACAGCAGCTGATGAGTCCAGAGTGTGTAGGGACAGCAGCTGATGAGTCCAGAGTGTGTAGGGACAGCAGCTGATGAGTCCAGAGTGTGTAGGGACAGCAGCTGATGAGTCCAGAGTGTGTAGCGACAGCGGCTGGTGAGTCCAGAGTGTTTAGCAACAGCAGTCTTTCTGTAATGGAGCCACGAGTTTTCGAGGCCGAGTTCATCCCCAGCATCTTCAACTGATGTTGATGTAAGTCCACAGAAACCGTAGGGATGGGAGCCCGGATCCACTCGTCTTTTGCAGAGCTCTGTGGCACCAGCATTGGATACTCGTATAACACACAAGCACACACACATGTGCACATACACACACACACAAATACACACACACACACACACACCATTATGTATGCACTGCGCTATCGCGACTGAAAGACATTCTCTTCCAAAGCTGGCATTTCAAGAGAGTTGGCAGAGTCTTGCCAGTTACTGTGGGGTAAACTGACATTGAGGATTAGTTAGTTTTGACTGGTTTTTGACAGGTTTTGCCTATTCTGTGCAGCTGCGTCTTCTTACATAGAAATGAGAGCCAACTGTGCAGTTTTTGATTAGTTTGGGAGAAGCGAAAATCTTTTTCTTTTGCATCGTAAGCCATGTGATTTTGTTCAAGTTTTGCCTAGTCTGTGCATCTGCATCTTCTTACATAGGAATAAGATCCTACTGCGCAGTTACTGCGTAGTTTAGGAGAAGCGAAAATGTTAGTTTAGTCTTTTCCAATGTAAGCCAGGTGTTTTTGTTTAAGTGGTTGGTTCTTAGGCAATGCTCCAAACTGTTTTGGCCTGAAGTTTGTTAATTATCATAACATGTTTTTTTTACAAGCCTGGGGAGGAAACTGATTTTCTTGTCATCATTTCTCTGTCTACCCCTCTTCCCCTCTTTCAGTCTTGGTCTGTTTGTCTGTCTGTCTGTCTGTCTGTCTGTCTGCCAGCCTGCCCCTCAGTCTTCTTCTCTTGCTTAGGTGTGACCTATGCCAGACTGACCTTTGCATTAAAAAGCAATTTCAGTTTGTCCGTCTCTCACAGTCCATGGACCTGTGTGTGTGTGTGTGTGTGTGTGTGTGTGTGTGTGTGTGTAGGTCTATGGTCTGTCCAACCTGCCTCTCTTGGGCAGTCAGACAAATGCGATTGACTTGCATTAAATTAAAAACCAGTGCGATTGACTTGGATTAAAAACAGGTTCTGTTTTCTTCTTCTTTTTTTGTTTCCTTCTCCGTTTTAGTTTATCACGGTCAGTCAGTCAAGTCAGTCTGGCTCCCTGTCAATCTGCCTCTCTCTGTCTCTCTGTGTGTCTTGTTTACCTCTCTCTCTCTCCCCCCCCCCCCCCTCAGTCAACTGAGTAGGGTTCCAGTCATATCAGGGAGACAAACAACACGGATCGCTAACTACAGAACGTCAGAAATACTGCCAGCAATACTGATAGTGATAGGCTACCAATCTTTGCTGACAAACTAGCAAAGCAATAACTATGGTAGGCTACACTTCTGCAGCGCCTGCCGTACGGCCCCAGGCGCTCTGCAATGAAAAACAGCATTCATATAGGCTGCATATAAAACAACATCCTTATATGCTACATATCTGTGTGTGTGTAGCCTATACCGATGGGATGCAGGCTGGGACGGGGCAACTCTTGGATGGGTCAAGCAGAGGACTCGATACTGAAAGTATACTAGCTGACAGAGCTCAAGCAAACCAACGAGTAGGAAAGGTATCCAAACCAATTCCAGCTTCTCTATGAAACACTCCTGCCAGAAAACTTGGGAAAGCACTGTCAAGAAAGGCCAGGCAAAACGGAGTTGAGATCAAGCTTCTCATTGAAGAAAACAGCAAACCGCAAGACCTCATAGTGTACACTGATGGCACACTCCGAGCATCGCTTTCCGGCACCTTCCTCCAAACTCTGCCAGATTTAGTTATGCCACTGAAGGGGCACTCTTTATCTCCGCGCAGCTGTCCACCGACGCGGTCAGCGCCTCCGAAAGGTTCGAGTACTGATAGACTGTGAAGGAACCTAGCGCCCAAGCACGCACGTAAACATGAGAGCATCCCCCGGGTAAACAAAAAGAGTTCCGTCTGATTCAAACGATTGTGGTTTTATTTGTGCTGGTGTAAACTTTGTTGGCGGCTATAAATGACACGCCTTGTTTTATTTGAGTTGTTTGTAACAAACTTACTACTGTTTGAGCACCAACGAAAAACTGCTCGTTAGCTGACAGCTTTCTGGACCCTATGGCGTAACTAAATACGGCAGTGGTTGAAGGAAGGATGTCGTAAACCAGTGCTTGAGTTTGCACTGATGGCTCAGTCACCAAAGACCAGTCAGGGTGGGGCTTCACTGTCAAGCAAAAGGCGACCACCATCCACGAAGACAGTGCAGTCTATACGGTCTCAACCTCCACTGAGCTTGACTATGGAGGTGGAAGCCGTCACCCATGCCCTCCGCTGGACTGCCTCAAAGGTGACAGTCGGATTACACATGCCATCCTCCTCACAGATTCAATGGGCTTAATTACTACAAAAAGTGGAATGGGAAGCCCAGACTGGAATGTGTGAATGGTCGACACACACTGTGACCTTCGGAAACTCCTGTGGGTATACTGCCCTAGACATGCCGGAGTGAAGGGAAATGACCGAGCAGATAGACTGGCGGGCAAAGCAACCTTCACAAGTGGCTTGCTTCTCGGAAGATCTGAGGTGTT
>JABMCL010000575.1:72500-75000 GCA_018857735.1 Alviniconcha marisindica
TGTTGCTGTGTTTGTGTGACGTCTTTCGAACGCTAATTAACTCCCTTATTTGTTGATTCTAATTGAAGAACAAAAGAACGAACGTACTTTGTGATCCCCTTTCGTCCCAACTGGGATTTTTACGATGGGAAAATATAATAATCGCTTCTTTTTTTTTCTCGAAGAGAGCCAAATGCAAATGAGTCGATAATACTTCATTTTTATTATAATAATACTAATACTGCATTTTTCGTCGTTTTTGACCGTTTAGCTGTGGTTTAAGTGTTGTTTTGTAGCTTGATAAAGGGGATTACCCCGAAAATTGACTGGTTTTGTCCTGTCCTAATAAATAGCGTTCTTTTGAACCTTTTATGCATCTGGATCTGCGAATGCGGTTAGACATTTGGTAATTGGATTTTAACGTCCTGTCAGGCCCTATGACACCCCCCCCCCACTCGCACGCACGCGCACACACCCGCTCGGCACGCACACACACCCACGCACGCACACACACTCACGCATCGCATCGGACAGATAATTAGCGCTATCTGAGGAGGCTTGTGCGAAAACAGTATAGTACTAGTTTGGTCAGACAAAATTGGACAAGCCAGGTGAAATAGTGAGAACAGGTGTGGCTCGTCACTGAACCAGAACCCCAGCCGGCAGGTATTCCAGCTTGAGCTGTAGCAGTCTGGCCGGCAGGGAACTCTTTGATGTTGATGTGTTTTGTCGGAGGAGAGGTGTGGGGAAAGAGATGCTTTCACCTAGCTCACCAGCCCCCCCTCCCTGCACCCACCCCCATCCCCACCCCGCCTCAACCCCCCACCCTCCAAATAGTTAATGTGATAGGCGGCGTTTGTTTGTGACTGCCTAAACCGTAATTTGTGTGAGTTTTTATTTTCTTCTGCGTGGTAAGAAGTTTAGTTCAGTTCAGTTCAAGATGGTGTCTATGCGTTCTTGAAAGCTCATACGCGCTCAACCCATCTCTCAGAATTTTGCCCAACATTGGCTTTGGAACAGTTGGGCAATGTTCGTCTGATTGACGATGGCCTTTCTCGTCCTCTCAGGGAACATCGTCGAGCTTTCTACTCCTCTCTCCTCCAGGCGACCGATGGTGTGATATCCCTGGATTTGTGCCCGCGGGTAGTGCCCGAAGCTCATCACCACTTCAGATCTTCCGAGACGCAAGCCACTTGTGACGTTCAAGGGCTTTGCGCGCTAGAGTAATCTGCTCGGTGATTTCCCTTGACTCCGTCACGTCTAGGATAGTATACTGACTTGAATTTTTATAAGCTGGATGCCGATCATTGACACTCGCAAGTCTGGGCTTCTCATTCAACTTTTTTGTAGCACGTTCGTTGAGTCTGTGGGGATGATGGCATGTGTGGTCCGACCTGTTTGTTTTTGAGGCAATCCAGAGGAGAGAACTGATGTGTGACTGCTTCCACCTCCATTGTCAAGTAAGCAAGCAAGCAAGCATGGTGCTTAACGTCCACAGAAACCGTAAGGGCTTATTAGGGACGGGGAGAAGGGGTGGGGTGGGGTGGGGTGAGAGTATATACCTGTCGCTACACTGTCACCACCAGAATGACTCCTGCATCGCGATGAGAGCCATTTTAATGTTTCGTTAACTGTGAGGGACAAAGTCTCAAGACAGTGTCCACAAACCACAACTTTTGAAAGAGAATGGAGATTTGAAGCGTTATGGAACCGAGGTCCTTCCGCTTACCAGCCTAACACCTAACCGCTGGGCCAAACCGGCTGACACCATTGTAACGTCCGGAAGCTGAGACTTTGTAGGCTGCATTATCTTCCTGGATGGTGGTCGCCCCTTGTTTGACAATGACCCCCCCCCCCTCCCGCCCCCCCCCCCCCGCCTCTTTCCCCCTCCCCACCAACTGGTGTTTGGTGACTGAGCCAAAGTCACTAACAGGATAGGAAGTCCAAATATGCTGTCAGTAACGCTCTCACGTACCCACTACGTAGGCCTACCTGGTCTCTTGCGTGCCAGAAGCCAACGGCCAAAGCAGACGTTGAAAGTAAATGGTCAACATAAATGATTAGATGAAGCGGTCAAATTAAATGGTCGAGTCAAACAGTCAAGATATTAACTGTGGAACGAAACGCTCAAATGCAAGAGAGGGCAACAAACGAAGAAAGAGAGAAACAAAGAAACAAACAATCCACAAATGAGCAAATGAGCAAGGACACGAGGAGTACGTGGACAAATAATGAGACACGAAAACGAGTTAATAAGGAGTCAGAATAAATAGATACACAAAATAAACACGTGAAGTAAAATAGGTATGGCAGGATTTGAAGAAGTTGCAGCTCGGAGCACGGACGGATGCAAGCATGCTGCATGCACGTACTCACGCTCAAACACACATACATGCACATGTGCGCGCGCGCCCGCGCCCGCGCGAACACCACCCACCCCCACACACCCACACACACACACGCACACACACACACACCACACACACACACACACACACACACACACACACACACACACACA
>JABMCL010000575.1:82500-85000 GCA_018857735.1 Alviniconcha marisindica
CTCCTGCTTCTGAGCTTTTCTTGCCTTGGTCCTGGTTTTATTTTCTCTCCTTTCTCCTCAGTTAGTTTTTGCTGTTGCTGTTGCTGCTGCTGCTGCTGCTGCCTCACTGAGCTGTTCGTTGTTCTTTTGAGTCGGTTTGTTTTCTCTTCTTGTTCGTTTTTATTTTCAGTATCCTCCCTCCCCCCCCCCCCCCCCCCACCCCCCCTTTGTTCGTCTTGCGTTCTTTTCTTTTTTTCTTGCTGTGTATTTCCATCTTCTCAAATTATATTTCTTTCTTCTTCTTCTTCTCTTCTTCTTCTTCTTTCTTTTTTCTTCTTTCTTTCTTTCTTCTTCTTCTTCTTCTTCTTCTTCTTCTTCTTCTTCTTCTTCTTCTTCTTCTTCTTCTTCTGTGCGGGAGACTGAAAGTTGCCAGACGAAGTGAGTGCCCTTGGCAATCTTTTTCTCTTTCATCATCGAGAAACTGGCTACAGTGAAAACGATCCTTTGAAGACGATGCCGCAATTTTCGCCACGACGGATTATCAGTCAGACCGTGCTCCAGACAGCAACAGCAATAGCAACAGCAACAACGAACAGGGAAACACCCATGATTCAACCACAACCAGTACAAACAACAAAACCCGACAGCGGCAACAGACACACGGCGAACTGAAATTGCCATTTCCGACACAACGCTCGGGTTCTGAGTGTTTCGCTAAGGCGTAACTGATTGCACTTTTGCTGAAACATTTACAGCTTTTCTATTTCGGGGTGATAATCAGTCTCACTTTTAAATCTCAGAAATCGTTTCCATATTTCCTAAAAGTCTCACCTAAAACTGACAGCCGTTGGGGATGGAGGAGGGGGTGGGTGGGTGAGGGAGAAGGAGTACAAGGAGAAGACGAAGGAAAGGTTCGGTGTTCGGTGCAGCGGAAGGTTTTGGCTGCAAACGAAATTCCACCTTCTTCTGGCGATCGAGAGAAGCTTCCAGCGGCGAAACCCCATCTGTTGGCAATTTGCTGCACTGCTTCTGGTCTGGAACCGAGGGCACTTTACCTCATCCACCCGAGCCGGGTTTTCTTCGACCGTTCCTCCAACTCACTGTTTTGCTGGAGGATACTGTTCTTCGTGAGATGATAAATATGCGTGTGTAACGCTATTAAGGAACTAGCCTTCTCGAGACGCGTGTTGTTCAAACTCGAAGTAAAAACATCAAACTCAGTCAAGGTTTTCATTAAAAAAATGTCATGCTCTTATGATCTTACTTCGAGTTTAGAAACCGAGTTTCGAACGTTAGTGACGATTAGCGGGAGTGGATGCGCATCAGAATATCAAATGTCCTAGCCCCGGATGACGGTCGCACGCCGCGGCCTCTTTGGTGTTCGGCAGGGGACGTGCGTGCTCACTTCACTTTGTGTGTTGTAAAATAAACATCACTGACCCAGGCCCCAAGCTGGTGTGGTAATTTGAAAATATAGGTACGATATCTCTTGAAGAGGTCATATTAATTTTTATTTTTGACGAGATGGGAGAGGAATGTCTGATACTTTCTGGGAGTTTGTTTCAGGTACATGGGCCTTGAAAATTGAGGATCTTCGACCATTGTGCTTGAATTCAAGGCTGGAAGTCTGAGAATCCTGTCCCCAGAAGAAGAGCGCAGTTACCGAGAGGGGACTTGATACCGCACGTCTATGTCCTTCAGAGGTTGTGGTAGGAATCCTCAGTGTCAGAGCTGATCGCAGCTTTCACTTTCACTGATTTAATCATCATTGTTGTTGTTCTTCTTCTTTTCAATTAAGTTTTTCCCCTCTTTCTTCCAGTCAGATAATTATTTTCTTTTTTCTTTTCTTTCTTGCCACTTTCTATAAAGCTTTAATCAAAGATCATACAGATTTGCTAGAGGCAGTCGGCTGAGCAGCTCGCTTTCACGTGTGAAGGGTTCACTGGGAGCAGTGAAGACTTGGGGAAGAGGCGCCCCATGATATCTTTGCCACTTGATGTGTATAGAGAGAGTCAGAGTTCTGAGAGGAAACCGATTTCAAGACAAATACCTTCAAGCCAAAAGCAACACCTCCCTGCATTACCACCCCTGCATGTTGGACCTCAAAGAGAGAGAGAGAGAGAGAGAGAGAGAGAGAGAGAGAGGAGGAGAGAGAGAGGAGAGAGAAGAGAGAGAGAGAGAGAGAGAGAGAGAGAGCACAGAACAAAAACGGGATGATAACAGCACAAACCAAAAGAAAAAGAATATTTTGGCTGTGCCGCCACATCTTCTCGCTATTTGATACCACATTACTTCTTCAGCTTCGCCATGGTAATATTGATTCATTCGAAAAGGAACGGAACAGAAATCGTAAACAACACTTATCTATCACCTTATCTTAATAACAGCTAGCCTACTTGCGAGCTTTTTCAACGTAGTAGGAAATGTGGATCTATAATAGAATATCACCTGTACCAGCCACTCTCTTTGAACCAGGAGTGAATTCTGCGCATTCTGTGCATGTATTCTTGCGGCGCAGGAT
>JABMCL010000575.1:87500-90000 GCA_018857735.1 Alviniconcha marisindica
GTTTTCCCTGCTCCTTCCCGCTTGTCCTTCTCGCCAGCAGTCGTTCTGTAACCGAGCGCATCTGCACATTGTGTTTGTGTTTGTGTTGTACTCTGTACGTCACTTTGTCAATGACTCAATGTCTCTAGCTTTTCTTCTGTTGGGTGGGGGGGGGGGGGGGGAAAGGACGTCATTTATTTGTAATAATCCTTTAAGTATGTATGTTTTACGTATTATCGTTTTGGACGTCAGTGAGACAGCGCGAGAGAAAGCGAGAGGCAATAACAACGACCTCTCGCATCCAAAAGAAAAGAAGAAATAAAACCAGGAACCTCTGGCTCTGGCTCGTTTGTTGTTCCTTACTTCCAACCTGAAAATTCCATCGACCGTTTACAGTTCGATTTAATTTCCCTTTAAACTGACCGATAGATAAATCGCTGTTCCCAATTTCTTCGTGTCCTGGCTTCTTTTTAATTAGCGACGCGAGCTTTGCTTAGAGTAAAGGCGGTAACAGATAAGCACGGAGCTCAAAGGACCTGGGTCGTTGCCCGTTACGTGCTGAAAAAACGTGTCGGGATTTAGCGGAGCGCCTGTATTTATTGCAGGTGGTAATGAAGTTTTCGTGGCGATGTAAACCAAAGCACGAGATTAACCGATGTTAAAACAACACAGGAACGCCTTATCTCCTTGCCAAGGAAGGCCGGTTTGTTGATATCCATGCCACGGGTTACCTTTCAACAAAACCTTCTCTCCCAACACTCCGGAACTGAGAGAGTGGGGTGGGGTGGGTGGGGGGGGGGGGGGGAGGGAGCAAACGTTTTTCTCATAAATTTAATCTTTATGTGCACCTTCAATTTATCTTTGGACTGGAACCGACACGAAAACTATACATCTGGCCCATTATTAGTTAGATCAAAGATAGTAAACTTAATTGCTACCTTTGGTTCCATATTACCGTAATAAGGGATTTGAAAGCATACGGGTAAAAACAAAAACAAAATATTCGCGGTATTATAGTAATGCCCCGGGTTCACGTCCCTAATAGTGCCTACGGTCTCTGTATACATAAAGCAGGCATTGAAAAAGAAGAAGAAGGAGAAGAAGAAGAAGAAGAAGAAGAAGAAGAAGAAGAAGAAGAAGATGAAGAAGAAGAGGAACTTAAGTTCAGAGAAAAGCCACGGAAAGAAAGAAGAAGTTGTACATCAGCAAAACCTCTTCGTGTTTTGTAAGAGCAACATTAACACACAGACCCGCCACTGGTCCATCACACACAGCTTAAGGAGCCGCCTCTTCGTGAGATCTTCATATCACCGAAAACAAATTTAATTTTGACATCTTGACGCAAAGAGAGGCTGCTGCAACATCAAAGTGTTGGTACCGGCCAGAGGGGCGCAAAGACATGATGAGAAAGTGAGAAATATAAAATCGACCGCTACTAAATAGCTGCAGTCATGACTCCACGCGGTAGCTGAAGTCGTCTTTTTTAGTCTCAGAAAGGCCGGGTCGGTGCTGTGCTGTTTTTGCCATAAAAACAATCGGAAACAAGGACGGCGCTGCTACTTTCTAAAGCAAAATCCAAACACGTGAGAGGTTTAAAAGAACGTTTATTTAATTTAAGACACAATGCAACCTGCGAAGTTTCGGGGTAAGCACCTTTGTCAAGCGACAGAACAACACTTAACAGAATAAAACAGGCTCAGTCTTAGCTTTCATTACGTGACGTAGTCAGACCTCGACAAAACAGGTTCAGTTTTAGTGTTAGTCAGGCCTCGTCAAAACAGGTTCAGTTTTAGCGTTAGTCAGACCTCGTCAAGAAAGGCTGTCTTAGCGTTAGTCAGACTTCGTCAAAAAGCTCAGTCTTAGCGTTAGTCAGACTCGTCAAAAAGGCTCAGTCTTAGCGTTAGTCAGACCTCGTCAAAATAGGCTCAGTCTTAGCGTTAGTCAGACCTCGTCAAAACAGGCTCAGTCTTAGCATTAGCCAGGCCTCGTCAAAACAGGTTCAGTCTTAGCATTAGTCAGACCTCGCCAAGAAAAGCTGTCTTAGCGTTAGTCAGACTTCGTCAAAATAGGCTTAGTGTTAGTGTTAGTCAGACCTCGTCAAAACAGGCTCAGTCTTAGCGTTAGTCAGACCTCGTCAAAATAGGCTCAGTCTTAGCGTTAGTCAGACCTCGTCAAAATAGGCTCAGCCTTAACGTTAGTCAGATTTTGTCAAAAAGGTTGTCTTAGCGTTAGTCAGACCTCGTCAAAACAGGCTCAGTCTTAGCGGTAGACGTCAAGAAAGGTTGCTTAGCGTTAGTCAGACCTCGTCAAAATAGGCTCAGTCTTAGCGTTAGTCAGACCTCGTCAAAACAGGCTCAGTCTTAGCATTAGCCAGACCTCGTCAAAACAGGTTCAGTCTTAGCATTAGTCAGACCTCGTCAAAATAGGCTCAGCCTTAGCGTTAGTCAGATTTCGTCAAGAAAGGTTGTCTTAGCGTTAGTCAGACCTCGTCAAAACAGGCTCAGTCTTAGCGGTAGACGTC
>JABMCL010000575.1:110000-112500 GCA_018857735.1 Alviniconcha marisindica
TCACCAGCTCTCTCTCTCTCTCTCTGTAGCCTTTGGTTCACCGCTCTCTCTCTCTCTCTCCCTCTCCCCCTCCTCCCCCTCTGTATTCTTTGGTTCATCTGCTCTCTCTCTGTGTGTCTTTCTCCCTGTCTCTCTGTCTCTGTGTCTCTCTGTGTCTCTTTGTCTCTCTTCCTCCTCCCTCCTCTCTGTATTGTTGGTTTATCTGCTGCCCCCCCCCCTCTCTCTGTGTCTCTGTCTCTCTGTGTGTCTCTCTGTCTGTCTCTGTCTGTCTGTCTCTGTCTCTCACTCTCTCTCTGTATTCTCTCTGGTTCACTTACTCTCCTTCTCTCCCCCTCCGAGTCTGTCTGTCTGTCTCGATGTCTCTCCCCATCCGAGTGTCTCGGCTCTCACAAAATATTCGTTAGTTTTTCACTCTCTCATTTCTTCCTTCGCCTTCCCACATCTCTCCCAGTGTCTCTGTATTTTTGTCTGTCTCTCTCAGTCTCTCTGTGTGTGTCTGTCTGTCTGCCTCTGTCTCTGTCTGTCTCAGTGCCTCTCTCTGTCTCTGTCTGCCTGTCTGTGTCTATCTGTCTGTCTGTCTCTGTCCCTGTCTGTCTGTCTGTCTCTGTCTGTTTCTGTGTGCGTCGGTGCGTGCGTGCGTGCGTGCGTGCGTGCGTGCGTGCGTGCGTGCGTGTGTGTGTGTGTGTGTGTGTGTGTGTGTGTGTGTGTGTGTGTGTGTGTGTGTGTGTGTGTGTGTGTGTGTGTGTGTGTGTGCGTGCGCGCGTGTGTGTGTGTGTGTGTGTGTGTGTCTCTCTCTCTCTCTCTCTCTCTCTCCACACACACACACACGAGTATCCTTCGGGGTTTATCGACTCCCTCGTCTGCCCCCCCTCCCCCTCCCACCTTTCTCTCTCACTCGCCCCTTCTCTTTCGCTCTTCATCACACACAGTATCCTTTGCTTTGTTTCTCTCCCTCCCTCCTCCTCTCTCTCTTTCCCTCACATTCTCTCTGCCGTCCATCTGTGTTCCCGGCTTTTGACAAAAAAGAAAATGAGTGATTAATGTGGGGACTAATGTAGCAGGATTATAAGAAGATGTGTATATTTTTGCTCCGTAGCTACTGGCAGTAATGCCTTAAAAAGTGGTAGTAGTAGTAGTAGCAGCAGTAGCAGTAGCAGTAGTAGCAGCAGTAGCAGCAGCAGCAGCAGCAGCAGCAGCAGTAGTAGTAGTGTAATTATTTTTCAGTATTTTGCCTTAGGATCATGTTGGTATTTTTGTGTGTCCCGTGAACTTTGAAGGAAACATTCTTCGTTATACTGGGTGAGACCGTAGCGTGTGCAGCCGTTTCCCCACAATTTGGTACACACTGTCATATATGCATACAGGTGCAGTGTTACTCGCCACTCGGGCAGCAGCACTCCGACATCGGGAGTTTCAGTAACGGGGTTTAATAATTGTCATGTCATGAAGATTACTATACTGAATTCAATCCTGACAGGGGACTCTTAACACAACAAACATTTCGCTTTAGTCCCAAAGTCCCGGGTAAGAGACAATAATATGTCAATGATGATAATACCGTTAACTCTACTGGGGCACTTCCGCGGGTTAACCTTTTCTGTGCCAGAGGTGAGAAGTCAATCTGTAGCCTACCTGCTTGTTCACTAGAAAAGCACGGTTCTGAGGACGATCTTTTTCCCTTCTATTTCTAGCTCTTCTCACAAGCAAGAAAAAATGCACACGAAGAGGCTGTGTTTTTCTGCACTAAATAGCTTATACTTTTGTATTTTTTACCACAATCTGCTCGCCTTGATATAACCATCATGGCTGACCGGGCGTTAAAAACCAATGATCTCTCTCTCTCTCTCTCTCTCTCTCTCTCTCTTCTCTCTCTCTCTCTCTCTCTCTCTCTCTCTCTCTCTCTCTCTCTCTCTCTCTCTCTCTCTCTCTCTCTCTCTCTCTCTCTCTCTCCACCCAGCCACTCATCTATCTATCTGTCTGTCCGTTTGTCTCTATCTATCTGTCTGTCTATCTCTCCATCCATCTACCCATCTATTTATCTGCCTATCTCTTTCTTTTAGTGTGGACGTTTTCATGCTCCATGTATAAATTTTAATTTATTAAATCAAGTTTGATATATGTATATAAATTATGCCTTGTAAGTTGTTTTTTTACTCGATTGAACCTAAAGCACATTCCTTGTAAAATAAGGTTTTCGAGTTCGAGTTTTATAACCATAATCAGAAATGAGGTTGGAAGCACATATATTATGCTAGACTGAATATTCAGTCGCTGACATTGCACCAAAGGGTCAAAAGAACTAATCTTCTGCAAAATAGTTTGGTTTTACTGGTATCAGTAAAAGATTAAAAAGAACTCTCTCTCTCTCTCTCTCTCTCTCTCTCTCTCTCTCTCTCTCTCTCTCTCTCTCTCTCTCTCTCTCTCTCTCTCTCTCTCTCTCTCTCTCTCTCTCTCTCTCTCTCTCTCTATATATATATATATATATGAACAGAGGAGGATA
>JABMCL010000575.1:125000-132500 GCA_018857735.1 Alviniconcha marisindica
GACCGAGAAGGGGAAAAAAGGGAGGGAGGGAGGAGAGAGAGAGAGAGAGAGAGAGAGAGAGAGAGAGAGAGAGAGAGAGAGAGAGAGAGAGAGAGAGAGAGAGAGAGAGAGAGAGAGAGAGAGAGAGAGAGAGAGAGAGAGAAGCAGACTGGTTGTGTTACAGACTCACTGAGCTTGATGTAGGCCGCGTCAGTGTAATGTATTTTAAAGAATTTCCTGTGTGAGCTTAGAGCTCAGGCCCGAAGGAGACAAAGACTGAGATTATTCTTTCCCCACCACTCCCACCTCTCTCTCAGTCCTCCGAATGAAGGGATTTGCCGGGTGTCATGTAGGTTTCACTAGGTTGCAAAGTTTTAGAAAATGGCAGTTAGGTTGGAATCAAGCCTCAAAGACTGACGTTAAAAAGTAGTGAGGGGAGGGGAGGGGAGGGGAGGGGAGGGGGATTTAAGATGACTCGAAGAAGCTGTGCATATTTTGAGGCGCAGGCCAGAAGAAAAGAAGAAAAAGAAGAAGAGGAGGAGGGGGAAGGGAAGATCACACACACACACACACGCGCGCACACACACACACACACACACACACACACACACACACACACACACACACACACACACACACACACACACACACACACACACACACACACACACACACACACCACACACACACACACACACACCACACACACACACACACACACACACAACGTGACACACACACACACACAGGCACACACACACACACAGGCACACACACACACACACACACACACACACACACACACACACACACACACACACACACACACACACACACACACACACACACACACACACACACACACACACACACACATACAAAGAAAAAAAGAAAAGAGGAAAAAATAAACATAACAAGGACAAATGCAACAGCGAAGATACGAACTGGCAGTGAAAGGGACGGCAGTAACCTTAGCAAGAATACGAATACCGTACACAAACTAACTACAACACTCAAGCGGTCTCAACTATAGAAACTATAACCGAAAGAAAAACGCTATGACCATGGGAGGCGGGCGATGTTTGATGACTGACAAATTCTGTGTATGTTAATGTTGTGTAGGTGTTTCGAGAAGTACGCGCCTAGGGCTTACCGTTGAGAAAGGGCGTCAGTTCAAGACTGACCCCACTATTATTATTATTCTTTTTCAACATCCATACAGTCTCTAGGCGTGGTATCAGTCACTCAGTATAACTTGAAACACAACCCCAGTCGAACGTCTTGCGAAGGAAACAGATGGACCGATGTCATAATGCCAAGTTTGAACATCTTTTTATTCAGTTTCCTTTGTGCGTGTTTTTGCTTACGGTCTCGAACAAGCAACCACCGAATTGAGTGAGAGAGAGAGAGAGAAAGAGAGAGAGAGGGAGAGAGAGAGAGAGAGAGAGAGAGAGAGAGAGAGAGAGAGAGAGAGAGAGAGAGAGAGAGAGAGAGAGAGAGAGAGAGAGAGAGAGAGAGAGAGTAAACTCGAACTCGAAAACTGTATTTTCCAATGATCGTAACTTAGGTTCAGCCAAAACCTAATAAAGTGGTCCTTGCTAAGCAGCTAAACTTTTTTTTCTTTTTCAGGCCATCCTGTATATATATATATATATATATATATATATATATATATATATATAAATGTGAAGCAAAAACGAGTAGGTGAAATTTTATTCACGAAAATGTATACATAGAGACAAGTCTTCGTCAAATAATCTTTTGTGCCGCTTGCGCTTGCACGCAATAATGACTGAGTGAATCCAGTCTGGGTTTGACAAAAAACCCGCTCCCAGTAAAACGACAAACCCGCAGCCTCAGTGAACGATTAAGTTACAATTTAATTGTCAGGAGCTGTGTCAGCGAAAATTAGAATTTAATAGCTCAGGAGCTGTGTCAGCGAAAATTAGAATTTAATAGCTCAGGAGCTGTGTCAGCGAAAATTAGAATTTAATTGTCAGGAGCTGTGTCAGCGAAAATTAGAATTTAATTGTCAGGAGCTGTGTCAGCGAAAATTAGAATTTAATTGTCAGGAGCTGTGTCAGCGAAAATCGAAGTGGCCGTCCGGCCTGGGCTCCCTGTCCCTAATTAAGCCTCAGTTATTTTTTTTATTTTTATTTTGGATTCAAAGCGACATTGAACGTTTAAGTTACAAGGATAACGACCACCTGAGTCGTGAGCCGGTTTGGCGTAGCGGTAAGGCGTTAGGCTGGTACTAAGCAGAGACCGGACGGCCTCGGTTCGAATATGCTTCGGCCGGCTCTCCTTTGTCACGTCTTCAAAAGTTGTGGTCTGTGGACATTGTCCTGTGACTTTGTCCCTCACAATTAATGAAACACTAAAATGGCTCTCATCGCTGCCCATCTTAATGCAGTCATTCTGGCGATGACAGTGTCACTAGCGATAGGTATATAATCTCCCTCTCCCCCCACCTCCACTGATACCCCCTTCCCCCTCTTCTCCCGTCCTTAATAAGCCTTATAGTTTCTGTGGACGTTAAGCACCATGTTTACTTCACCTCCATCCCCCCCCCCCCCCCCTTCTCCCCGTCCCTAATAGGCCTCACGGTTTCTGTGGACGTTAAGCACCATGTTTACTTCACCTCCACTGATACCCCCTCCCCCCCCTTCTCCCCGTCCCTAATAAGCCTTATAGTTTCTGTGGACGTTAAGCACCATGTTTACTTCACCTCCACTGATGCCCCCTCCCCCCACTTCTCCCCGTCCCTAATAAGCCTCACAGTTTCTGTGGACGTTAAGCACCATGTTTACTTACTTTACCTACCACCTGAGTAACGGCCAGTCGTTTCTGTTCTCTTGCAGGCTGTTCTGTCGTTGGCCTAGGGCTGTCCTGTCTTCCGGACCGTAGGCTGTCTCGCACCTTTTGTGATTTCGTTTTTGAAGGCTAGACCTCGTGTCTACACGCTTCACTAGCCAAAATGGCGTCGTACGATCCCAACGATGAGGACATGAAGTACCTTGCGGTCGACCGCAAGAAGCTGATGAAGGAGCAGACCCAGACCTTCGATGGCAAGAAGAACTGCTGGGTTCCTGACGAGAAGGATGGGTTCCTTGCTGCCGAGATCCAGAGCACGAAAGGTGAAGAGATCACCGTCAAGCTCGTCAAGAACAACGAGGTGAGTGCTAATCAGTGCCGGGTCAACCCCGATGGGAGTAATTATGGGTGGGCCGCATGACTGAAACTTGATAGCTCAGTCGGACTGAAAAGCCGAGGTACAATACTGACGCGGGTTCGAGTCCCCGGCCGTGCGGGAATTGTTTTCTTTTTTTAATTTCGTTTTTTTCTTCTTCTTTTTTTCTTTCTCAGAGTCAGTCGGTAAACAGCGTTAGCCCTATTTCAGATCAGTAATTTGTCTAATGATTAATCAGGATTAATCGTAAACTAATCATGTATTCAGTGGTTTATTTCTTCATCGCAAAGCCTTAAACGCTCTACGTGCCTCACAAAGAACAAAGAACAACATGAAGGGACTGGGGGACGGGTGGTGTGTGTGTGTGTGTGTGTGTGTGTGTGTGTGTGTGTGTGTGTGTGTGTGTGTGTGTGTGTGTGTGTGGTGTGTGTGTGTGGGTGTTGGGGGGGGGTACAATACGCACAAACCAAATTATGCAGACAGACAGACAGACAGACATAAACACAGACACAGACACACAGACACAGACTCAGACACACACACAAAGACACACACACACACACACACACACACACACACACACACACACACACACACACACACACACACACACACACACACACACACACACACACACACACTCACACTGACACACACAATCTCGCTGATAAACCAGAATGCATTGAGATGGCCTATAGCATGGAAGCATGGGAAGTACAAACATGCAGCAGTTTGTCTAGATTACCCCCCGCCCCCCCTCCCCCCCGACGCTTCCACCACCGGCCCCCTCCCCCCCTCCCACACACACAAAACAAAACAAAAAACAAACAAAAATAGAGAGAGAGAAAAAATGAACACCATATGGAACTTTTCGTTTTTCTTGAATATTTTCAAGATGGGCATGGCAATGGCTGTTTGCAAGGTTCACTCATTGTGGGTGCTGTTTTTCAGACCAAAACCTTCAAGAAAGATGACATCCAGCAGATGAATCCACCCAAGTTCGAGAAGATCGAGGACATGGCCAACATGACTTACCTCAATGAGGCCTCCGTGTTGTACAACTTGAAGAGTCGTTACAGCGCCGGCATGATCTACGTGAGTACATTTGGTTGTCTCTGTCGGCAAATTGATCACCTTTTAGCTCACTGCTTCACTGACAGGCAGGCTGACAGACACAGGAACACAGACGGAGGGATAGGCACAGGATTATTTTTTAACTCCCAGTCAACAGACGGACAGACAGGCGGACAGACATTGGCATCCACCCAGCAGCATGCGAGTTCGTTATTACACGCAGCTGGCTGGCTGTTCGATAGCCACAACAGGAACAACAAATTAGCTTTCGAAAGACGTCACACAAACACCACAACAAAGACCTGAGTCGCCTACAACAACTCTCACCCGGCATGCGAGTAAATACAAGGTGCATCCAATCTCACCTGGCGTGCGGGTATTTGCGGTATTAACATCAGCTCCACCAGAGGTGCATCCAGTCTCACCTGGCATGTGAGTAAATGCCAGGTACAGAAACTCCACTGACCAGAGTTAGGTCACATCTGGAATCTGGACCGACACAGTAACATGAATGACCCCGTGATTGTTTTGACACAGTTAAAAAGGAAAGACTCCCACTACTGTTTTGACACAATTGATATGTCTGACTCCACGACTGTTTTTGACACAGTTTAAAAGCAGAGAGCCCGCCCCCCCCCCCCCCCGTCCCCCCCCCCCCCCCACGCTACTGTATTGACACAGTTAATATGAATGACCCCACGACTGCCGTTTTGACTGGTCGGGTGGGGGGTGGAGGAGGGAAGGAGCGGGGAAGGGAGGGGAGTGGGGGGGGGGGGGGAGCATTCTGAATAAGAGGAGATTCGTACGATTCCCAACGTCATTAAACTGCATCCAGGGGGCGTGCTTTCTCTGTCGATTGACTGCAATAGCAGCGATGCGACCTCTGATGACCTGCGATGTGACCTCCGGTGACCTTGGACTGATGCGGGCACGTGCGGCGAACTGGTGCAGTGTGCACGCGCCCTGTCTGCCATGGGTCATGACGTCACTTGCATTTTGATTTTTTTTTTTTTTTTAACTGTCTGGGAATCTCGGAACAGAGTCCGTGGTGCCACCTTGCGCACCCCACACCCAACACAAAAAGCCATGACACCCTCGGAACAACCGACTTGCCCGTGCGATTTTTTGGAAGACTGTTTTTTGGAAGACTGTTAAACACTGTTGTGATTGTTACGGTGCACTTGCAGTTCTAATTTCATAGTCTGAAATACAAGAGTCGGTCATCAGCAGGCTTCTGTTCATCCCTAGCGTGCAGCAGTCACACCTCTCCAGTAATTAGCGTCACACTTTGCCAGTAATTAGCGTCACACTTTGCCAGTCATTGGCTTCACACTTTGCCAGTCATTAGGCGCGTCACACTTTGCCAGTCATTAGCGTCACGCCAGTCAGTCAGTCAGTTAGTCAACCAGAGGTGGTCACAGAGCGTTCCCTAGCAAGTAGCATTCACACTTTGCCAGTCATAAGCGTCACGTCAGTCAGTCAATCAGTCGGTCAGCCAGAGGTGGTCACAGAGCGTTAATTTTTCCCTAGCAAGTAGCATTCACAGTAACTTTGCCAGTCATAAGCGTCACGTCAGTCAGTCAATCAGTCGGTCAGCCAGAGGTGGTCACAGAGCGTTAATTTTTCCCTAGCAAGTAGCATTCACACTGACTTTGCCAGTCAAAAGCATCACGTCAGTCAGTCAGTCAGTTAGTCAACCAGAGGTAGCCACAGAGCGTCCCGGCTCTAGCAAGTAGCATTCACACTGACTTTGCCAGTCATAAGCATCACGTCAGTCAGTCAGTCAGTTAGTCAACCAGAGGTAGCCACAGAGCGTCCTCTAGCAAGTAGCATTGACATTTTAGTCAGCGACAGTTCGTTGCCTGAAGCAGTGTTTCCGAGCAAGTAGCATTAACATTTTTGTCAGTCATAGCTGGCCGCCTAGCTAGGTGTTCCTTAGCAAGAAGCGTTTACAGTTGAGCCAAAGCTGGCCACGCCGTGTTCGTGTTCCTCTAACAAGTAGCATTCACTCTTTGCTGAGTCAGTCATAGCTCGCCACCCAGGCTGCCTGTAGCGTGCAGCATTCGCACTTTCACCACACTGCACCAAATCAAGAGAAAAGTAGTCATAAAAGATCGGTGGGATTTGGTCGTCCAACCGTTTTTCAAAACGATGGTCTTAAAACAGCGGTAATTGTCTCGCATGAACGTGGCTTTTTAGTCCGTACAGTCAGGTGTGACCAGTGCAACTGCAACATGTCATTCATTCACTATCTACCAAACCAGACTGACTATTTACCAGACAACTGATCCTCATTTACCAGATATTTATCCACTAATGACCAGACGGGCCAGTGATCACTATTTACCAGACCAGTGAGGAATATTTTACCAGACTGATAGTCACTATTCACCAGGCCAGTCATCGTTATTTAACAGATTTGTGGTCACTGTTTACCACGCTCGTGGTCACTATTTACCGGGCTAGTGGTCACTGTTTACAACAACAGGGTCAATATCAACTCGACGGCCACTGATCTCTCTCTCTCTCTCTCCTCTCTCTCTCTCTCTCTCTCTCTCTCTCTCTCTCTCTCTCTCTCTCTCTCTCTCTCTCTCTCTCTCTCTATATATATATATATACACAGACCAGTGTATCTTGCGCGTTTCTCGCTATCCGAAAACCCTGAATCCTTTCTTTGGTTTGGTCATCACCGTGACAGCACCTCAATGTCACGAAGATTCTTTTGTTATGAGACTGATGTTGAACTCTCTTGGAACTCATTTCAGTATTTGTGGCTGTTTCTCTCCAGTGCGGCTTCACGTCTAATGTGTCAGGCGGTGGGGCCTCGCACATGTAGAAATTAGTGTGCCGTCTCAGCAGATAACTGACAGCTGTCACAGTCAGTTTCTCTCTTTAAAACCTGGAGTAGTTCGGCAGAAATCGTTCTGGTGGGGGACGGTGTAGCGTTAGATAGCCTATAGTTTCCTTCTTCCCACACCTCCTGGAATTTTGATCCCCGCCAGTATCTCTTCGGAGACAACTCGGCGTTAAACACGTCTAACCAAACAAAAGCTATGGCTTTCGTGCCTCGCCTGCTGGGCACTTTCTGCATCCGCTTGGTCCCTTCGTTCAGCTGCACTAGTTTCCAAACCTTCTTCAGATATAAAGTGATGCGTGCCATAATAGTGATGCAGGCGTTGACTTGTAATGTCGCCATAATATAACCTCTGTTGGATGATTGGGCGTTAAATTGTCAAGTGCTCAACTCAAATCCAACC
>JABMCL010000575.1:140000-190000 GCA_018857735.1 Alviniconcha marisindica
GCGCTGCGCGCTGATTGGTTCAGTGTTGCTTTTTCATCGTGTAACGCTGACCAATGGGGTGCTGCAGAGGTAGTTTTGTGTCACTTCTCGCGTTTGAATCCCAAAGAAATACAGTTGTATTTCCGGTCCAACTTAAGTGTCACAAATATGACCGTCAGTTGTAGAGAAACAACTGAGCATATGTTGCACGGTCAATATCTCTTCTCTTTATTTAAAAAAAAAAAACGAAAAGGAAAAGGACCCGCGAAGGGTTTATTTTCAAACGCTTGAAATGGGCAAAACCGGGTGGAGAAATACGTCTACGTCTGCTGTGTCAAAACTGCGAGACAGAAACATCGAGTTCCCAGTCTGGCGAACTTGAACTCAGGCCTAGTCTATGTGTGTACAGCAATACAGCTGGCACTACACACAATTCAGAGCGTTTTGAGTCGTATTTGAAAATATGATTCAGGACGGAGGAAAACTGATAGAGGCATGTGGGCCTAGTTAGGTGTAGCATTCGGCATTTATGGTGCCAAAGCCGTTTCTGTCGAGCAGTATTGGCGCGCGTGCTCACACACATACGACACATTCACATACACATACACACACGGACATTGAACGTGTTTCTCTGGCCCGAAGAACGCACGGTAACCCGCCAATTAATTAAAAACGAAATGGCGTATTTTTTCATTTTGTTCCCCCTTTCTCAAAACCCGACATGTGATGATTATTCCACAGTGGTGAGTCCGGCGCTGGTAAGACAGAGAACACGAAAAAGGTTATCCAGTACTTTGCCCTCGTGGCAGCCGCCTCATCGAAAAAGGGGGAGGAAGATGCCAGCAGCAAGAAGGTAGCCAAGTGTGCAACCCGTAGTTCCCTCCCTTCCTGAGTGGAGTTCCTTCCCCTGGATGCTGGCATGAGCGACCGAGCTCCTTGTTGGACTGTGCACCTTCATTATAAAGTCTCTGTCTGATGAACCTTTATTTCGTCGGCGAAAAAGATTTTGTTGGCACAAGCTTCAGCCGATGGTGTGTTGATCCCTTTCACTGTTGTAGAAAAAAGAAAGAAAGAAAAAATGCAGAGAGAATCTTAAACGTGACATTTTCGTTTCGTAAAATTAATAACGGTAGAGATTTTTCAGTGCAGTATCTGTGAGTCGTTTTCCGCAAACCAGCGAGTTTGCTATCCCAAGATCAGTAACACTAACAAGGTATTGCATGTTGTCCTCGATTACTGTCCGAGTGTGGACAGTATTATATTTAATAAGCAGCGACGCGATCGTTCAGACTCGTACTTGTAGAGAAAGAGAGAGAGAGACAGAAAAAAGAAATCCTTTCCCACATTTCCCCTGGTTTTTCAACCCCTTTAACTTGTCTAACATTTACATCTGCCCTCTACTTACTAGCGTGTGTGACATTCCTCTGTGATATTGTCGAGATTTACAGGATTCCCCACCTCCGGTGTACTTTAACACAGAATCCTTCAGTTTACCGTGTGCACTCCCCACTCTGTTTTTTTTCCCCCTGTTTTTTCTTTTCTTTCCCCGGTGTATGAGTGTGTCGTTAGTTTCGCGGGTCTTCATGGCAAGACAAATTTGAATTACCTAGTTGTGTGGATAGTGACTGGTTCGTGTTCCACCCTGTCGTCATTTGATTGGTCTTTGACCTGTGCAAGATCCCCTTTGATTGGTTTGTCGATATAACTGTATGCATCTGGTTTGTCGATGAGACCGGTTACTTACAAACCGAAAGTATCCGTTAGTGGAGTAGGCCACGTAGTTTATTGTCTTATTTTCAAATTTCTTCCACCCCGCACGGTTTTGTTTCGTTAGGCTGCATGTGGCACTGAAGATCAGACACCATGTTTATGATTAATGGTTACCTTTCTCTCCACAGGATTGGAGACCTGATGTTTGAATATTCTATTTATTTACTTTTAGTAATCTTTATGTGTATGATGAATTTCTATGCATAATGTTATAGATCACATTCATGTGTATAATGCATTTCTGTATATTATGTTGTGCAATAAGACATGGTACGTGACGAATCGAATCATTTTGATAATAATTATGTGCGTTGGAATACAGCATGTTTGCACATACGTGTAAGTAAACAAGGTTAGCTTTGTATTTGTTATATTATTAGTATTGGTAACTATTAATTTTTTGAGGACGACTTGTTTTAATATTGTGTAGAATTGTCTCTATCTTAAATTACGTGTTACAGTATATTTTTGAATTTTCTCAGTTCATTAATGCATTTTTCTCTTCTCTCTCTCTCACTCTCTCTCTCTCTTCTTTTCTCTTTCCTTTCTTTCAAATATACCACCTTATGTATATAACATCATTCCATCCAAAAACTGAATCTACCCTAACAACAAACACCCAAATTGAATACATTTCTTTTGTATATAACAAATTAAATTAAAAATCCACTGTCCATTTATGTAAATTAATGTTCGTTAATTATTAATCAATGTTAATTAACTTAACCACAATTCAACTATTTCATAACCCTTCGTGAATTGCCTTACAATAAATAATAACACCACCTTTATTTTCCTATAAAATGGCAACAAAAAATAATTTGAAAAACATAAATAAAACACTCTCTAAAACATGATCTTATTCGTGTTATGTTATACCCTAACCGTACCTGCTCCTCAATAATACACAAAATGTCTCCCTAAATCTGTTATGTAAAACCAACCACCCTGTGGATACCGTATTAAACGCACCAAACGCCCTGTCTCTAACCGGCCCTTGCACTCTTATTGCGTAAACCACCCCCACTTCCCGCCCCTAAAGGAAGGCACACTGGAGGATCAAATCGTGCAGGCCAACCCGGTGCTGGAAGCTTACGGAAACGCCAAGACTACTCGTAACAACAACTCGTCCAGATTCGTAAGTACCACTGACCATGTCTCGGACAACGCGCCTGATCTTCGCTCCTGCTACCTCGACCACCCAGTGATGTCTGCTTGCCTGAAACCCGGGCCTTAAGTCCTAACTGAACACGTTCTTCCCCCTTTCCCAAACCACCGTACTACGCCGACAAAACCGCGTATAATTCGATGTCCTCAAACCAACCCCACAGCCCACGTAGTTATTCAAGGATATGGAAACCCTGTTATAGTCCTCACGCCGTTTACTCTCACCTTACCCGAAAGTAGAGATTTACTTCCCCTTAATCAAACCAAACCCCACAACCCACGTAGTTTATTCAGGGATATGGAAGCCCTGTTATAATCCTCACACCGTGTACTCTTATCTTCACCTAAAGTAGAGAATCACTTTCTCTCCCCACCCCGATCCCTTTATTTCACCCACTCTTTTGTCGCTTGACTGAATACACAGCCAGGTGACGCCGTCTGCGTTGGAACGAGGAGTGGTGCAGTCCGCAAATTATTCTCTGTAACTAATATTAGTTTGGCATTGTTTTTTTCCCTCGTGGTCTTCTCCTCCTTCGACTACCCCATCTGATAGAGTGGTTCCCTGGAAGACCAAATCGTACAGGCTAACCCTGTGCTGGAAGCCTATGGTAATGCTAAGACGACCCGTAACAACAACTCGTCCCGATTCGTAAGTATGACGTCGTGGAGGACTGACACAGCTCTGACCAGAGCAGCGTGCTATGGTGTTCTTTCCCCTCTCGGCGTCAGCGTCGATCTCCCTTAGCATACGACCTTCTTCCCGTACCGTTACCTTCACCAAATTCACCCCTTGCCGAATGCCAGCCTGTTTGAACTTGATCTGTTAACCGTCGTTACATCGTTCCGATGTCCCCCCCCCCCCCCCCCCCCCCCCCCACCGCCCCCACCCCCCACCCCGCCCTTTCCTGCAACAGCCATCACCTGTTAACCACCCGGAAGAGTTTGGTTGTGTATAATATAACCTACACGAACGAGTGACAACACCCACGATATAACCTGGGTGGTAACCGTTTTTAAACACTGACGCCTGCTACCCTAGAACTCCATCCGCAAACAGAATGACACCCATTTACCCTTTGTATTTTACAAATAACCAACAAACCCTCCACCAGTGATACTTCCTCTCCCCCAACCCCCCACTTCCCCCCAAAACAACAACAACAAAAACAACCCACCCCACCCATTACCCAAAATACTCTATCCTTGAATGTCTATCCAAAACGGAAACGCCTATACTGGACAGCTTTTCCTCCACGCACAGGGTTTATCCTTTGAAACACCTCCCAGTAATATTATTTACCACATGATCCTGACTGTCCAAACAATGCTGCATCTTACACGTACCACGAGTGACAACTCCCATGGCACGAAAAGATGAACCCCCTAACACTGATAACCGTTACCCAACGCTGAATCCTGCCACCCAAGAATCAGCGAACAACCCTTCCACAAATAGAATGACACGTACCCTTTACTCCTTTCCAAATAAAACCCCAAACCTTTACCCTTAACATATCTCTTCCAGGTTTCTCCCCAACCCCCACCCCCAATCCCCCAACCAGAAAGAAACAACAACTTATCCTTCAATTCCTACCCCCCCACCAAAAAAAACTAAAAAAAAAAAAAAAAGAACACGGAAACGCCGCCTCCTATTCTCCACGCACAATCCTCCCCCCTCCCCCCACCCACCCCCTTTGAAACCCCTCAAAACAGCACATTATCCTGACACTCCAAACAATACTTTAGTATCGTAACCTGCGCATCCGAGTGACAACCCGTGATACGAGAAAACCCTCTTACACTGATAACCGTTAACTAACACTGAATCCTGCTACCCATGAACGTACCAACGAGCAACCTTTCCACAAACAGGATGACACCCCTTTACACCACCTTTACCTAATGAGAATCACAACCTCTACCCTTGACATATACCCCCCTCCCCCCTCCCCACCTACCCCCGTTCACTTCCTATCCCCCCCCCAAAAAAAAAGAAGAAGAAGAAAAAGAAACGCCTATCCTATCCTCCCCCTTCCCCATTTTTCCACGAATCTGCACTCAGAAAACAGCAAATTATCCTATTTTCCGGAAACCCAGAAACTTTCCTGATCACAGAACCATACCTTCCTCTTCTGCTGGAACCCATTGCTAAACAGCAACCCTCTTCTAACAAACATGGATCCCATCAGACCTGAATAGAGAGTTTTCATGGACAGTTCTT
The DNA here is from genome assembly GCA_018857735.1 of Alviniconcha marisindica. NCBI lineage: Eukaryota > Metazoa > Mollusca > Gastropoda > Provannidae > Alviniconcha > Alviniconcha marisindica. Next base: position 145,138 of record JABMCL010000575.1, read on the forward strand.
AGCAAGCTAGGCCACGGCGAGTCACGAGATGAAAAGCGAGGCTAAGGAGTGCAACAGCAACAAAAACGAGACAAAGCAAACAGCAGTAATAAAGGGGGTGCACGTGTAGAGATTTCAGCTGATGATGATGTGCGGCTTCATGTCTTCGGATGTCGGGTTGACATATTAGGGACAAACTGTAAGTAGATTTCAGCAGGTAGGTAGGTAGTGTTGCTTAATGTCCTCAGATGTCAGTTGACATATTAGGGACAAGCTGAGACCAATGCCGAAGCATGGTTCAATATAGCTTTACGTCCACGGAAACCAGAAGGCTCCTTAGGACGGACAGCCCAGGACGGCCACCTCGACTCTCACACAGCTCCTGAACTATGAGATTTCAGCAGTAAACATGGTGCTTAACGTCCACAGAAACCGTGAGATTTCAGCGCTTGCAGCGTAGCCTATATACACTCTTAAGCCTCGCTTTTAATCTCGGTTACACTGGTGACCGCATCTTATGATTGTTCCTTGGGAATGGTCCATAACACCCCTCTCCCTGGTCTCACGGCCGTCCGTCACCTACCCTCCACTAGCCCGTCCTTTCGTCTAACACAGGCACACGAAGTGTTTCGCTTTTTTCTGGCTTGGGAATTTTTGTCAACTTTACCCAGTAAGCCACACACACACACACACCACGCACGCACGCACGCACGCACGCACGCACGCACGCACGCACGCACGCACGCACGCACGCACGCACGCACGCACGCACGCACGCACGCACGCACGCACACACACACACACACACACACACACACACACACATAAGCAAGAAAAAAGAAAAGAAAAAAAGAAGAAAAAAGCTAAGACTTCGTGACCGTATGATCCACTCCATCCCATCCTCAATGTAAACCTTTCTCTCCACAGCTTCTACGAAGTTCCTCAAGGTTCATCCAGTTCCTCTGGCCCTTCCTACCTCCTTCCCGCACTGAGTTGTTTTGTGTGTTTTCTTCCTTGTTCCTCATGAATCTAGGTCGGCTCCCTGGAAGACCAAATCATTCAAGCTAATCCCGTTTTGGAAGCCTATGGTAATGCTAAGACCACCCGTAACAACAACTCTTCCCGATTCGTAAGTATATAACACATCGGCGTGGGACACTTCTACAGACCCCAGTGTCTTGTCGTTTATCCCTCTACCTCCTACCGTCGGCGTCGTCCTGAGTGTGATGTAGAGTCTCCACCTCCTTCCGCATATTCCCCAAGTCTTTGCACGGACTTGACGTACTTGCATTTTCAGCCTGTCGTCTCTACTAAGAAGACGTGCGGCAAACACCCATGTTTAGTAGAAAACCCATAACTCTGAAACCACAGCCAACCATAGAGTGAATTTACCCAAACCTTCCCGCCTCCAACTTTACACTGACTTTTCAAATAGCCAACACTTTCCTGTCTTCACCCCCCCAAAAAATTACCCACACTTTCCTTGACAACCTTTCCAAATACACAAGAAATTGTGTTATTTTTTTTTGTTTTTTTGTTTTTTTGTGGTTGTTGTCCACAGTGTGAATCTATATAAACTCTATCCCCATACCTGACAACAAGCTAACCTACTTACCCCAACAACTTGCCCTTTTTGAGAAGTCATCTGGCTCGAACAGCCTTGCTTTCCCCATTCGGTCGTCCCTTTGACGGTTTTCCTCCCGTGTGTCCCCAGCACACCCAGTGTAGTGGTATTTTACAGCTCAGAGACATCGAAAAGAGCGCATCGCTAATAAGCGCGCTTCTGTAACAGCGCATTTCGCATGCTAATAAGAGCGCGTGTTCATGCCAAAAAGAGCGCACGTGAATGTTTTTTTGTTTTTTTTGCTAATAAGAGCGCATTGGTTGTCATCGGCATGAGTTCATGTTTTTAAAGACTCGTTTGTTTGTATATGTGAGATCGTTGTCACCAGAAATTTACCAGACATTCATGTGAGTTTCAAACACCCGTCTGTTATAGTAATAATTGGTCTTTCTATAAACTTACGATAAACTTTCACGTCACATTTCACAACGCGCTCTTTCTGACATTCTAGACTTTTCTTAAATTCCAAAGATGCGCGCTTATCGAACACAAAACTGCGCTGTTTCTAGTTTCAGTTTTCAGACTTCCACTTTAAAAAAAGGTGTGAAACGCGCTCTTATGGGATGCACACCTACAGCCTATGGACAGCTTAACAACTCACATCCCCCACCTGCCCTTATCACTTAACATTTCTGCTTCCCTTCCTTTTCCGCCCCTGGCTGAAAAGTCGGCCTGCATATGCACGTGTTCATAATGCGTTGCATAAGCAGGAAAACAGTGGCACTTGCAAAATCTCCCCCGGCTGTGCGTGAACTTTCGACTTTGAGCGAAGAAACGAAAGAAACTAGCAACAGCTGATTCCTCCCCCCCCCGTTCCTTCCTTCCTTCCTTCCTTCTTTTCTTCCTTCCTTCCTTTCTTCTACCTTCCTTCCTTCATCATCACTGGTACTCAGAATCAGTGGTTTCCTGTTTTTTCCCAAGGCGCTTTTGGACAATACAGCAAATATGGGCAACAGTCACACAATAACCTTGTCAAAATATTTCCAGTGCAGTCTCGTAACTCCTAACTCGTAACGGTGCCTTCACCGACACATACAGGTGTCCATTGAAAAACAGAGCTATATTGAAGGCTACGCGGCTGAAGCAAGAAATCCGCAGCCTAATTATTGGGACTGAGTGTGTTGTCCAAGAGCGCCAGATCCAGCCAGAAGATGTAGAACAGGACGACCTGGATGTTCCCGAGACAGCGTCCATCGTGGCTGGAAATCCAGCGACGCGTTTGTTCCACCACGTTCCCTTGATTTTGTTCACCCACCACCACCACTTTCGCCACCACCACCATCACAACCACCTCCACCACCACAGTCACCATCGTTACCACCTCCTGTACTTACACAGAAAGACCGCTGTGCGGCAGGCATCCAGACCCTGAACCCAGTGTGCCGTGATTTGAAACAGGATGTGGCCTCCCGACTCCTTGTTCACCTCCACCTCTACTAATGATCCTGTTTTTTCCACAGCTCCCGACAGGCCTTCCTGGTGCTGATGACCCTATCCCCTCCACACACACTTTGTTGACCTTGTAGTGGTTGTTGACGCAGACCTCCACCTGTGTTCTCCCTGTTTTGTTCGTTTTCCACTGACCCGACGTGTTTTTGTTCCTTTGAATCTCTCCTGCCTATAGGGCAGTCTGGAAGATCAGATCATTCAAGCTAACCCAGTACTGGAAGCCTATGGTAATGCCAAGACCATCCGAAATAACAACTCCTCCAGATTTGTAAGTATCACACGAAAGCGACACGCTTAGAAAGGACGTGTTACGATAAGTTCTTAGTGGCACAGACGACGACAGACAGAAACAGACAAACGACGAGGGCTATCTTAGCAAACAATCTACCAGGGGGTCGGTATGACAAGACATACCTGTTGGGAGTGTTGGGAGGGGTAAAATGACTGACATTAACATCGAAATGTAAACTCTTTGAACTGGTTTAAGCTTAAAATAAATGCACAGAAGGTTAAAAAGGAACGCCCAGTACCTTTAAAAACAACCCCTTTCTAAACAGGACAGTATGAAACGGTGAACATTTTTAACAAGCAATTTCGTTTTGCTAGGCATGGCAGAAATGAAAGGGTATAGCCTACAAGCTTGTTTTGAGAGAAAAAAATTGCTCTGGCTTGGCGATGGGCCGATGGAGCACTGCACTGTCTCGTACTGTCTTGTTAAACAAAAAGCGCTCTTTTTAAGCTTTTGTGCGTTTTGATCTAGCTGAGACTTAAACTGTAACAGTGTTTGATTGACTACGGATTACGAAAAACATTTTGATGAAGATAAAACACTAAAGAGACAAAACAATTGACCGGGCAGCTTGCCCAAATGAGAACATTTTGTATAGACTGACTGTAGAAGAAGCTGCTTCTTGATTCCTGAGAAGTATGAACCCAAACTCCAAGCACTGGTTTACGACATCCTTCCTTCAACCACTGCAGTATTTAGTTACGCCATAGGGTCCAGAAACTGTCAGCTAACGAGCAGTTTTTTTGTGGGTACTCAAACAGTAGTAAGTTTGTTACAAACAACTCAAATAAAACAAGGCGTGTCATTTATAGCCGCCGACAAAGTTTACACCAGTACAAATAAAACCACAATCGTTTGAAACGAGACGGAACTCTTTCTTTCACCCGGGGTGGATGCGTCTCATGTTTACGTGCGTGCTTTGGCGCTAGGTTGCTTCTACAGTCATATTTGTACCCGAACCTTTCGGAGGGCGCTGACCGCGTCGCTGGACAGCTGCGCGGAGATAAAGAGTGCCCCTTCAGTGGCGTAACTAAATCTGGCAGAGTTTGGAGGAAGGTGCCGGAAAGCGATGCTCGGAGTGTGCGTTTCACCAAGACACGTCGTTTGTAGACAAGAGCAAAAGGGGCTTGGTAGGCTGACACGAAGAGACGTGGTAAAGAAGCAAAACACAGAATTTTAAGAAGCCTTTCGAAACTGAGAGATGCTCGCTTGAGAGACAAGCAGACTAAATAAATACGTACCGGTCATTTGGAATTGACCATTGTGCTTGTGACCTACCCCTTTCCACCTTCCTTCTCCCTCCCCCCCCCCCCCCCCCCCCCCCCCCCCCCCCCCAGCGTTCAGTAACCAGTTTATGCACCTTAGCGCCATTTGATGCATTCGTTCCCTTTTACCCACTGTTTACCCCAAATAGCAGCCTACCGTCGTTTTGACCTACATTGGTCCTGTTCTGCCGATTTCAATGTGCCGCCCCCTTCCTCCCCCACCCCACCCTCTCCTCCCGGCCTCCTTGAACCAAACCTTGCACTACTTCGACTTCAGCCTGGAAGTTATTAATCTGAGTGCTAATGGAACGTGTGAGTTTTGAGTGCGCGAATTATGTGTTCTTTGGGGGGAGTTTGAGGGATGGGGTGGAAGGTGTGGGGTGTGGGGTGTGGGGGAGGTGTTGCTGGAAGAATATCTGGGTTCTGCAAGGAGCGATGGGCTCACACAGGTAAGTACTGTTTGTGTGTTAGTCAGAACAGACGAACAGTTTAACCATTTCCCTGCCAAGAAATTAGTCTTGCTGATGTAATTCCCCCCTTAAAGAGTTCGGCAGTCGGGTTAGGCCGACCAGAAACGTTCTGCTTCTAGAATCAGGCCTCACCTAAACATGTATAAACAATCAGAATTCGGGCAGGACGTCCCATGACGTCTCTTTAGCCATGGACGTCTTATGACGTCGGAAGAGCAGGGAAATGGTTAAGTAACACAAGCCTACTTTACAAACAACCTAACTTCAGAACTCACATGACGAAAAATAGGCCGAAAACTTGGCGTCTGTACTGACTACCATTCCTAGAACTTTGTCACAACCAGTAAGTAGCAAAAGTTTATGTGCTTGTTAGAACTGGAAACATTGCCAGAAGAAAGAACAAGAAGAAAGTTTAAGTAAACACTTAAATTTTGTGTATGTGAACAACCTAACTACAGAACTCAAACTGATGTGATGAAAACTGTTGAAAAACGAACGCATTAACGGGGAAACATTAATTGTTAAATTACGCGTACGCTGAAGAGGTAACGTTGTTTTACTTAGAGAACCACCGACACGGTAGAGATTGGCGTTTAACCTTCTGTTGTCAAAGATGCAAAGGAAAACTGTGCTCTTAGCACATTTCAGCAGCGATCTCCTCAGTATCGTTAAGCGGTAAAAACTGAAAATGCTTAGCTGTGTTGCAGGCAAATGTGATGCTAATATAAATCTAATGTGATATTCACAGGGAAAGTTCATCCGTATCCACTTCGGAACCCAGGGCAAAATCGCTGGTGCCGACATCGAGACCTGTAAGTGATACCGATAATGCTTTCAACACACAGAACGGTAGTTCTCTTTATTTAATTCGCATGTCTTGGGCTTAAGAACTTTGAGAGATAACGAAACATTGAATTCAGGATTACTCTGTTGATTCTCAATATTCTTTTTCTTCCTTTTTTGTTATCTTCTCTTTTTCGTTTATCAATATGGAATACCCTTCAAAGAAACTTTGTGAGATTCGATATGGAACATTCTTTCGAATTCGTTTTCGTTTTATTTTCCTCTGAGGTTTCACCCCTCCCCCAACCCCAACTCGATTTGGTGATGGTATTCCTGTGTTGCTTACTTGCAGATCTGCTGGAGAAGTCTCGTGTGACCTTCCAGCAGTCGGCTGAGAGGAACTACCACATCTTCTACCAGATCACTTCCCCTGCTTTGCCAAATATCCACGGTGAGTCTTCAAGATTCAAGATTACTTTATTATCTCATCAGAGAAACTAAAACGTGGCTGAACGTTAACTGCATCACAATACACAATATGGAATACCCTTCCAAAAGGAACTTTGTGAGATTCGATATGGAACTTTCTTTTGAATTCGTTTTCGTTTTATTTTATATCGTGTGTGTGTGTGTGTGTGTGTGTGTGTGTGTGTGTGTGTGTGTGTGTGTGTGTGTGCGTGCGTGCTGCGTGCGTGCGTGCTGGTGCTGCGTGCGTGCGTGCGTGTGCTGCTGCTGTGGTGCTGCTGTGCTGGTGTGGTGTGTGTGTTGTGTGTGTGTGTGTGGGTGTGGTGTGGTGTGTGTGTGTGTGTGTGTGTGTGTGTGTGTGTGTGTGTGTGTGTGTGTGTGTGTGTGTGTGTGTGTGTGTGTGTTTTGGAGCACTGATTGCTATTTATCTTCTGTCCGCTTTTCGCAACTGTTATTCTGTGATGCTATCATGCTTGTCGCGTCCATAAAGTCTGCCACACGAGTTTACAGTCTTTACGTCCACGTTCTGGTTTAGTTAACTGTGTCGTACACGATTCATATTCCTCCTTGAACGAAGTTGTCATGGTCAGTGTGATAACGTATATTCACTGCTACTGCTATTGCTACTTTTCTTGCTCACGATGTCGTCTTACTTCCTGTTTGACTTACTCAGAGTTAATGTCGCTGCGTGCATTTTGGTACATTTCATAACATCGCGATGACGTTGATGCCGTTGTGACGTGTTGCTGACTGCGTTTCAGAGAAGATGCTGATCTCTCCTGACCCCGGTCTCTACTCGTTCGTCAACCAGGGCCACTTGGTTGTGGACGGTATCGATGACGTGGAGGAGATGAAGCTGACCGACGTGAGTCTCTTAAACACTTGTCTGTGTGATGCAGTTGCGCATTGACAAATGTATTCCTCAGGGCGATAGGATTGGGTATGTGACCGGTTTTGATTGTCCCTGCCTCAAGGGCAGCCACAACAGCGATTTACAGAAGATTCATCTTCATCTCTGGAATGTCTATGCTGTTATGCAAGGAGCTTAACGTGGCAGAAGATAGTCCCCATGTAGCTCTTCGGCGGGTGGCAACATTTTAACGTAGCTAGTTAGCTGTTCTTGCTGGTGTCTTCATGTTGTGACAGACATCCCAAGCCAAGGTGATCCAGGTCACATTTTGTTGTTCCCCATGGCCCGGCCAGGTCATGCAGTTGGTGGCCTCTGCCTGACCCTATGCCCTTTGAACTGTAGATATAGGGCTAGTGAATCGTCGCCATTTTGTTCTGCCATTTTTAATGCCGGAGGTAGTATTGCCGCATACGTTATTGTGATTGAACTGTGGGATTTGGGTTAAAATCAATGTTTAATGCTTCCTTTACAATAACGATAGGATTTCATCTTAGCTTCAAGATGCCTGATTTTTTTTTAAAAAGTTGTCGCGACGAATAGTTCCTTCGGCGTGTTGACTTTGTAGTTCATTACAAAACTGGTCCTTTTTTTTTTTGTCAGGTCGCCTTTGACGTGCTGGGTTTCACAGAGGAGGAGAAGCTGAGCATGTACAAGTGCACAGCGACCATCATGCATTTCGGAGAGATGAAGTTCAAGCAGAGACCCAGGGAGGAGCAGGCTGAAGCTGATGGCACCGCTGGTGAGACAGAGGGCTTTTTTGTCCTGAAAAATAATCATAAAGGAGCTGTTGCCTTCTCGAAACAAGAACGGACGGGGAGAGAGAGAGAGAGAGAGAGAGAGAGAGAGAGAGAGAGAGAGAGAGAGAGAGAGAGAGAGAGAGAGAGAGAGAGAGAGAGAGAGACAGACAGACAGACAGACAGACAGACAGACAGACAGACAGACAGACAGACAGGCAGACAGGCAGACAGACAGAGACAGAGAGGAGAGGAGGGAGAGAGAGAGAGAGAGAGAGAGAGAGAGAGAGAGAGAGAGAGAGAGAGAGAGAGAGAGAGAGAGAGAGAGAGAGAGAGAGAGAGAGAACTCGTCAGTCAGATTTGAACACGTATTGACGTGTACATTGTTTGCTGGTTGGGTTGGATTAATTTGCAGCAGTCTTTGTCTCGATGCACATTATGTGCGTTCCATTACGATTGTATTGATCAGCGCTTTGGACAACAGGGGCGCTTCAGAAATTTCAGTGATTATTATTACAATGCGTGCTGTTTTTGTTGACAGAGGCCGAAAAAGTGGCCTTCCTTCTGGGAATCAACGCCGGCGACCTGCTGAAGGCTTTGCTCAAGCCCAAGATCAAGGTCGGAAACGAGTACGTCACCCAGGGACGTACCAAGGACCAGGTACGTCACCACAGCACAACAAATGCTAGCTGCACGGTTTGAGTCGTGATAGAGGGCTCTACTCCGAGTTCTAAGCCTGTCTCTATTTTATTTAACTTGTTCCAATAGCAGTTTTGTTTCTCTTGAGCTTCTCGAGAAAATGATCTGGCCATAACATTTCTAATTCTACCCAGTATTTCGTTATTACTCGTTCATAGCAGTTCTACTGGAACATCGATTTTTAATTACCTATTATTTTCTCCGCAGCAGTTCAAGCTATTCAAACGTCCCTGCTAGGTAATTTCCAGATCAGTGCTTCCCAATCCTTTCGATATACCTCTTATCAAACACTTTTATCCGTCTCTCTATACAGTCTTTTTCCTTTTACTCGTAAATCCCAAACAGGTCTGCTGGCAGGACGGTCTCCATCACAATCTTTCCCCCTTGCTTTCCCTTGTGCTGGAGGTGTGTGTTACGTGTTTGTGTGCAGGTCACCTACTCGGTGGCGGCCCTGGCCAAGTCCCTGTACAACCGCATGTTCGAATGGTTGGTGAAGCGTGTCAACAAGACTCTGGACACCAAGAACAAACGCCAGTTCTTCATCGGCGTACTGGATATCGCCGGTTTCGAGATCTTCGATGTGAGTGTTGATTGCTTAATGACAGAAGGAAGAAAAGAATGAGCGAATGAATAGGAACGTTACAGTTTGTGCTCATTGCGCCATCGGTGTATTGTACATCGCCGGTTTCGAGATCCTTGACGTGGTTGTTGATTAATGAATAAAGGAACGAACGAATGACAGACTGACTGACTGACTGACTGACTGACTGAATGAATGAAGGAGAACATCATAGTTTGTACTCTTTACATGACTGGAACGCTGAACAGTCTTCCCTGCTGGGTTAAGAATATTGTACTGGTTCGTGTTGTATTAAAGACATCGTTCTTGATTCACGGTTTAGAAGATTTTCGTTTTCATTCGCCAGTTTAGAAGTTGTGTCATAGGTCTTTATTTTAATTCAGTGATGATTCGTGGCTTTTCGTACCCAAAAATGTACGCATAGAATGTTTTCTGTAAAAACGTGCGCATGGGTTTTCTTGGTTAAAGCGTACGCATGAATGTTCTTAGTGAAAACGTACGGACCCCTACACTCCTACATGCTACGATGCACTGACACTAATAGTAATACTCAAAATTCGTCTTGCCACAGTTCAACAGCTTCGAACAGCTCTGTATCAACTACACCAACGAGCGGCTCCAGCAGTTCTTCAACCACCACATGTTCATCCTGGAACAGGAAGAGTACAAGAAGGAAGGCATCGACTGGGAGTTCATCGACTTCGGTATGGACTTGCAAGCCTGCATCGACCTCATTGAGAAGGTAAGGAGACACCTGTGTGACATGTTCGAAAAAGGAAGTAGCCTTCGTTTGTAAGGTGTCAATGGAGGAATGATTCTCTGTTTGTGTAGAAGAGAACGCAACGTTCAGTCGCTTTATTTTAAAAGAGTGCGTATCTTGCCTCAGCTATCTGGGTTTAAACATAATTTTATTCACGAAAACATATTAATAAACAATAACAAAGGAGTATTTGAGATGAACGGAAGTCTAATCTTCCTACTGTTTTCCTTTGAGAGAATTTCTTTCTTCTCGTTGTACCAACCTATCACCAGTAATGCATGTATTTGTAATGTGTTTGTGTGAGGGGGTTGGGGGAAGGGGGTGGGGTTGAGGGGGTGGGTTGGGGGGCAACGTTATGTTTCTGGTGCTGTTATGTAGTTTTCTGCACGCGTGAGGTGAGCCAAGCACTAGATGGCGAACTCTTTTTGTCTTCTGTCCTTCTTAGCCCATGGGCATTCTGTCCATCCTTGAGGAAGAGTGCATGTTCCCCAAAGCCTCGGACAAGACCTTCCTGGACAAACTGAACGGCAACCACTTGGGCAAGTCGTCCCACTTCGGCAAGCCTGGCAAACCCAAGAAGCCAGGACAGGTGCAGGCTCACTTCGAGTTGCACCACTACGCTGGCAGTGTGAGTACCTTTACATTACTTGGTGGTGGTGGTGGTATGTGTGTGTGTGTGTGTGTGTGTGTGTGTGTGTGTGTGTGTGTGTGTGTGTGTGTGTGTGTGTGTGTGTGTGTGTGTGTGTGTGTGTGTTTGGAGGGGTGGGGTGTATACACCCCAGCGTTGGGGGTATATTGAGAAACAAAAGGGAACTTTTCGTCGTTGGTTGTAGACCTCTTTAATGCGCAGTCATATCCTGTGTGAGAGGTACTGGCGGAAACTGAGATCCAAGCTAGAAGAAAGCTATGGGAATTCGGACTATATGAAGAACCGTATCACCACCAGAATGATTCTGCATTGAAAGGGGAAGCACTCTCAGCTGTCTTAAGGTTTCATTAAAGGGGATGGGGGAGGGGGGTGTCAGGGACAGGAAGGGGAGGGGGGGGGGGGGGGCACATTTGAGCAAGGTAAGTTTGTTGAACTAAGACACCCTCGTCAGGTGCTATACAACATAATGTCACAAGCGCAGCTGACGAATCTGGTTAATTTTGTCTGCTGACTGGAGACCGTTAATTGTGAGACAAAATGCAAATCTTGCCCCTCCCCAGGTGCCGTACAACATCTCCGGTTGGCTGGAGAAGAACAAGGATCCCCTGAACGAGACTGTGGTGGAGCTTCTGACCCACTCCAAGGAGATGCTCGTGCAGGCCCTCTTCGCTCCTCCCGATGTTGCCGGTTAGTACTTTCCTCTTCCTCTTTTTAAAAATACACACACTTAAACATAGTTGATTCGGTTGTCAGATGTACAAAATAAAATGTTCGCGCACTGTTGGAAGCCTACTAAATCCCCTTGCTTGCTAAGTCCCCTTATCTACTGATAATAGCGTGCAGCGCTGTGGAGTGTGAAACGTCTTCATTGTCTAATCGGCCAGCCATAACCATACAGTGAGGGTTCCGTGTCAGCGTCAAAATTGCTGAAATGGTTTCGGTACGCTGTTACAGTAAAGGGCTTTCTGCGCCATTCGCCGAAAGTGTGTCGGTAGGGTGTTGCTTGCCAACAACAACTTTCAGTTTTTAGCTTTAGTGGCAAAAATCAGTCCACGGAATTTGGCTTAACTACTTCAATAGGTGTTTTTCCCAGAAGGATGTTAGGGTCGGGAAAATTGTTTTCTCTTTCAAACGTTTGTTACGTCTTCAGGCACGAGTTGTTGAAGGGGAACTATCTCTCCGTGAGTGTGTGTGCGTGTGTGCGTGCGTGTGTGTGTGCGTGCGTGCGTGCGTGCGTGCGTGCGTGCGAGCGTGCGTGCGTGTGTGTGTGTGTGTGTGTGTGTGTGTGTGTGTGTGTGTGTGTGTGTGTGTGTGTGTGTGTGTGTGTGTGTGTGTGTGTGTGTGTGTGTGTGTGCGTGCTAACAGTCATCATTCAGAATCTTTGTTTTCAGTGCTATTTCAGTTCATGATGGAAAGGTGTAATTTGCCGCCATCAAAACCAATAACTACCCAAAGCGATCAGGTTAATGCGGTTAGCGTATAGTCTTTCAAGAACATTGTCTCAGATTACGTTCATGATTTCCTAATATTTCATTCTTGTATTTTTTTATACGGCTATTTTTATTTGAATAGTTTCTTGTTTTTGTAATCAGTCAATATTCAGTAAATATGAGACAAACGTTCAAATGAGCATGTGTTGAATTATCAATGCATAATTACACATAATCACTGATGATTGCGCAGCGACGTATATAGGTTATTGTGTTATTCTGAGCAATTTGAAAAGGATTAGAAAGAAACATAGATACTTTCACGCGCGCGCGCGCGCGCATGCACACACACGCACACATACACACACACACACACACACACACACACACACACACACACACACACACACACACACACACACACACTTCACACACACATACACGCACGCAGACACGCACGCACGCACACACGCACGCACGCACGCACGCACGCAGACACGCACGCACGCACGCACGCACGCACGCACGCACGCACGCACGCACGCACACACACACGCACACACACACACGCACATGCGCATAGCCTACACACTTTCTCTCTATCATTCATCCATTCATGCGAAGAAGAGCTATGAGAATTGAATAATTTGTAGTTTACTAAATAGGAATATACGTTTTTGTGTATTTTGTAGTAAACCAGAGACAGGTATAGAATCTTTCATATTTCTATTATATTTTTTAAAAGTGGAAACGTGGAATTGTTATTGTTTATTTGGGGTTTTAAAAATGAGCAATACCCCAAAACTATTTGAACGTATTGTGGGATGTAAAATTCACTGTATGTTTGTTCTTCTTGTACAGAACAGGCGACATCCAGGGGGAAGAGACAGAAAGGAGGCAGTTTTATGACAGTTTCATATATGCATAGGGTAATGCATCATTTATTCAGCATTGCCATTTTGTTCTGTATTCTATCTGCAGCTTCCACGGTGCGTCTGGCCGTTTTGTACCGTGTAGACTGCTGAGTTTGAGGCTTTTCTACCGCTGTTTTGTCTTCGCTACGGTCCCTGATAAACATTCGGCAAAATTATCGACTTCACCCCCCCCCCCCCCCCATACACACTTTTGTTGTTGTTGCTGCTTTCTTTATGCAGCAACAGGGATTACAGCAGTTAACTAACTAAAACGACAAGCTGAGAAACTTGCAAAATCCTGAGAGGAGAAAAAAAAAAAAAACAACAAACCCACAAACATGTACCTCTCTAGGACTGTTTATCGTAGGTGACACTGTGAAGACAAAACACGTAGAGAAAGCCAAGAATAAGCAGAGATTAGAGGAAGCGGGTGGTACGTGCTGACCCATTTTCCTGTGACCTCTGACCTGTGGCCACACAGGTGTTCAGTGTATGAGTGCGTGTGCGTCATCGGGCATTGAGCGACATCAACTCAATTGTCACTCTTGTTTCGTTTCATCGTGGGTGTAGACGGTGCTCCTGCCAAAAAGAAGAAGTCTACTGCTTTCCAGACTATCTCTTCCACTCACAAGGTATTGGTCGCATGCTGTTCAGCCATCTCCGGCCACAACCAGGCCTGCTGTGTGGAGTGGAATCCAATCCTCACCTCCCCCTTCTCCTCATTTTCCCCTGCCGCCTCCCCTCCCTTTCCCCTTCCTACCCGGTTTTTAACACTTTTTGGGGGGTCGGGAGGGCGTTTTTGCCAACCCGTCATTCATACCCCCCGCCATGAATCCTCCTCCCTTCCTTCCTTCTTTCCTTCCTTCCTTCCGACTTGCAAATCTATTCTGGGTCCCTTGCCATCCTTTATCCCTGCCACCTCGCATGTCGTGAAGGTTTTGATCACTTCAGCGTCCGGTCTTCTACGTGGTTGGACATGGACTTTGTCTTTCTTGATACCCCCTCCCCCCTCACCCCTCCCTCCCACCCCCAACATGCCCCTCTTTTCTTCTTCTTCTTCTTTCTTGTGTACTTGACCTTCTTGCACACACCAACCAGTTCCCACTTCCCTGTCACCTTCCCCTGTGCTGCCTCCACCCTCCGTACCCTAACGATTCTTCCCTGAGTCCTCGCCCACAGCGATCCTTCCCCCGAGTCCTGAGTTAACCAACGGCCCTCGTCGCCTCTCGATCGTCTCCGTCGTGTCCCAACCGATCGTAGCGCGAGGGATTGTCTTTCCTGGAGTCCTGAAAGAACCTGAGATGTCGGAGTCAGTCGCTTTGAAGACGACGTCATCCAGTCTGCGGACGTTTCCTGCCTGTCTCCTTCCTGATTGGCTGCTGTGTTTGTCGGACACTTTACAGCCTTGTCTACACTCACCTGTCTGTCCTTCTGTCACTCGCACATACAAACCTATACAACCCTGCGTTTCCTTGCCCTGTTGGAAGACTAGAAGAAACATAACCTTCCTTCTTATCCATAGATTTCCGAGTGATGTTGCAGTGTACCATTTTGATATCTTGTCAATTTCGAGAGCTCTAATTTGTGTCACTTTAAACGTTTTGGTAATACCGGACTTTCAGAAGAAAAGAAAAGAAAAAAAAGAGGAGAAAGGAAAAAATGTGTTTATTCATGGCTGAATCTAATAAGAAACCAGAATCGTTAAAAAAAAAATTTTTGAAGCTCTTGAACTTGATCAGAGATGTACATGATGTTGATTGTAGTTTTAGCTCTAGTCGATTTTTCCACCACGATGTCGTTTATTTTGTTTTGTTTTTTGCCATTCCCTTTTCACACAATCTTATCCTTGTTAACACGTTGGTTAGTTCAAAGCACAGAGAACAGCGCACCTTTGTGTACACACTACCTTATTTGGTTGTAGTTGAATATTTTGAAAACCTCTGTCAAACCTGTAAATTAGAAACGTTTCGGAAACCAGCCAGAACTATTTCACTGTGCCTTTTCAATAGCGTAAAGAAAGATGAGTTATTTGCAACCGGGCGCTTAAAAATCACTCTCTATCTCTTTGGCATCTCGGTAGACTACCATTTAAAGTTGCCCTACCATTGGCGATGCTCTATAAAAATTGTGTGATTATGTTGTGACTGTTTAACGGTGGCTAAAAGCTGCTCTGTATAATTATCAGTTGTAATAGTACACCATGGGTTGGGGTGGGGGCAAGCACAAGAAGAAAGGAATGAAAAGTAAGCCGAGCAACAACAACAAAAAAGCCAAATCTGTGGAGTACAGTTTTTCCCTTAGTATATACTTTCTTTCTTTTATTTTAAACTTTGAAGCAATTTGAATCGAATACCAGTTCTAGATTTATAGGCGCGTTTATTTGTTACATTTGTAATCAGTATAACTCTATAAAATATTAGTTAAAAACAGTAATAAGTAGAAGAGCAAGAACAATAGCGAGCAAACTATTTAATCCCACTCAGTGTTTCCTCGTTGAGTAGAGGAGTAGTAGAGTGTTGAGACATGCTGTTGATGTTCCTCTAACAGGAGTCGCTGAACAAGCTGATGAAGAACTTGTACAGCACCCACCCTCACTTCGTGCGCTGCATCATCCCCAACGAGTTCAAGGAGCCTGGTGAGTCCTGCTTCCCCCCCCCCCCCCCCTCCTCTTTCTCGCTCTCTCTGCTTTCTTCCGGAAAAGCCACAGTGACTGAATAGTGCTGTAGTGGTACCAGTACCTTAAATTTCTTTTAGTTATATGAACACTTTTCGAGCGCCTCCTGTTCTCTCGAGATGAGCCCCATAAGCGCTTCACAATGGCAACTACAGCGCTGCTGTCTGCTTCCGAGCGGACCCTCTGAATTCTAGTTGTTTGCGAATCTGTATGAGTGACTATAACTTTACACAGCGGGCTGTGAATGTCCACCGAAGTGGTTACAGCAGCTGTTTAGCTGTTACGTGGCTGGTGCCTGCCACTCCTTTCCTTAGCGTTGGCCAGGACCAAAGCGTTTTCATCGTCATGGGATCTTTAATGTGCACACGCCTTCAGTCTGTTTTGTGTAGGGTTACGTTATCGAAAGTGTATCAACCAGTTTGTTGCGCTGCCGTTCCGGGGTAGCATTGTATAGCACTGCTATGCCGTGCACGACTTCTCTGTGTAGTACATTCTGAACACAGACAAAAAAAAAAAAAAAAAAAATTGTGAAGGTGTCTCAACCTGTTTGTTGTGTTTTTTCGGACCTATGTGGAAGGGAGTGTGCTTTGAAAGTGGATAAATCCCATTGTTGGTGTGTTTTTCCTGACCTGCATGGTATTGTGTAGCAGGATTGTCCACACGCTTCCCGTACGGCGCGTTCAGCTGTGCACGGCACAATTTTCAAATGGTCTCAGTCCATGGTGTGCTGTTCCAGGCCTATGTGGTGTTATGTGCCCCCTCCCCACCCCACCCCACCCCACCCCACCAACCCAACACCATGTGTGATACGTTTTGTGCAGGGTAACGTTATCGAAGTGTCTGACATTATTTGTGATGTGAATGCAGGCCTCATCGACTCCAAACTGGTGTTGCACCAGCTGCAGTGTAACGGTGTACTGGAAGGGATCCGTATCTGTCGCAAGGGATTCCCCAACAGAATCATCTACTCTGAGTTCAAGCAGAGGTGGGCCTTCATTCATTGTCACTTCGATCGATACGCGATCATGATTTTGCTGTTGTTTCGTTGCAAATTGTCCAATCTTGAAAGCCGAGTTCGGAAATTACACTTAGTAAGGTATAACGCTAATGCTGCTGCTGCTACTGCAGCTGCTGATAATAATGATGATGATGATTTGACGATGATGATGATATGATGATGATGATGATGATGATGATAAAGCTCTTTGAGTTAAGACGGTTCATGGATGTTGCGCTATGGAAGCGCTAGCTATAAAGGCTAACTTGGGAACAGTCAGGTTAAATCAGGTCAATTTTGACTGGCTGGGTCTGGGGGAAGGGAGGTGGGGGGTACACGCTGGTTTTGTCAGCCGTTCCAAACCATCGCAGCCACAAAGCTGTACTGATAAGAAGCCTGTCGACCCATTACGACCGAGGCTGATGCAGTTGAGTCAGTGATGCATCTACCTTGTGCACAGATACTCCATCCTGGCTCCCAACGCCATCCCCCAGGGCTTCGTGGACGGCAAGCAGGTGACGGACAAGATCCTGAGCGCCCTGCAGCTGGACACCGCTGAGTACCGCCTCGGCACCACCAAGGTCTTCTTCAAGGCCGGTGTGCTGGGTATGCTTGAGGACATGCGTGACGAGCGTCTGTCCAAGATCATCGCCATGTTCCAGGCCTTCATCCGTGGCTACCTCATGCGCAAGGCCTACAAGAAACTGCAGGACCAGAGGTGAAGGAATTAACGCACTTTTTTTTTTTGGTCGACTCTGACCGGGTACTGTTGTCGTGCGCGTAGCTGTTTGGTGCTCTGTCCCCGTAGCTCTTTTGTGCTCGCTTCTGCCGAAGGAGGGCATTACAGTGTTAATTATTCTTAAGCCGTTCATTTTGTGCTCGCTAGCAGAATACTCTACCCCCCCCCCCCTCTTCCCAACTTGTTCCTAAATTATTTGAGTTGACTGCAATCATCGTGTGTGTGTGTGTGTGTGTGTGTGTGTGTGTGTGTGTGTGTGTGTGTGTGTGTGTGTGTGTGTGTGTGTGTGTGTGATGTAGCTCTTGCTGTTTAGCTTCGTGTGATTTGAACTGCGTGTAGTCATTGTTATTGTCGTTTTCAGCTTGTGGTGTCTCAATGCGAGTGAATGTATATTTATATATATATCTGAATTCTCTACAGCGCGCCGAGCTCTATTTGTGTGCTAGAGGTTCGAACTTTACAAAGATTTCCTCCTCACTATTATAATTATTATATAAAAATATAATTTCCCTCTTTCTCTCTTTTCGTGTCTACCAGAGTGGGTCTGTCGGTGATCCAGAGGAACATCCGCAAGTGGCTGGCTCTGAGGAACTGGTACTGGTGGAAGCTGTACTGCAAGGTGAAGCCTCTGCTCAACATCGCCCGCGCCGAGGACGACATGAAGAAGAAGGAGGAGGAGCTGGAGAAGACCAAACTGGAGCTGGAGAAAACGGAGAAGATGCGCAAGGAACTGGAAGAGCAGAACGTCGTTCTGTTGCAGGCCAAGAACGACCTCTATCTGCAACTGCAGGCTGAGCAGGTGGGCAGAAAAAGAAATAAGGCGGAATTGATTGGGGGGGTGGGGGTTGGGGGAGTGGGGGGGGGGGGGGGAGTAAGGATGAGAGGGAGAGGTTGTGGGGACTGATGGGGGTTGGGAAGTGTGGGAGTTAAGGAGGTGTGTCCTGCTTCACTGAAACCTCCTCCCATTATTTACTTCTGTGTCGCTGACTCAAACGGGGAGAAACAAGTTTGATGCTTGTCAGTCCACTTTTGATATTAAGTACTAGAATGTGTGTGTGTGTGTGTGTGTGTGTGTGCGTGTGCGTGTGCGTGTGTGTGCGTGTGTGTGTGTGTGGAGAGAGAGAGAGAGAGAGAGAGAGAGAGAGAGAGAGAGAGAGAGAGAGAGAGAGAGAGAGAGAGAGAGAGAGAGAGAGAGAGAGAGAGAGAGAGAGAGAGAGAGAGAGAGAGAGCTTATCGTGGAAGACCCTGAGGCTACAATTAAAGCAAATTCTTCTCTCTGCGCAGGACAACTTGGCCGACGCCGAGGAGAGGATCGAGAAGCTGATCACCCAGAAGGCTGACTACGAGCAGCAGCTGAAGGAACTGGAGGAGCGTCTGCTGGACCAGGAAGACGAGGCCGGCGAGTTGGGCGAGAAGTGCAAGAAGCTCGGAGACGAAGTCAAGGAGCTCAAGGCTGATGTCGAAGATCTGGAGAACGCCCTGGCTAAGGTAAGTGTTCTTCCATGGGCACGTCAGGTCTCTCTCAGTCTCTGTCTATCTGTCTGTCTGTCTGTCCCTCCCTCCTTCCTTCTTTTTCTTTCCGTTTACACCTATTAACACTTTGTGTACGTATTTGCGATACAGTGGGGATTACGAATCCAGCCTCTGTGACAATGCTTCTGTCTCTCTCACTCTCTCTTTTTTTGTTTGTCTTTCTCTGTCTGTTTTTCAGTCTCTCTAACTCTGTCGCTCTGTCTCTCTCTGTCTGTCTCTCAGTCCCCTTCCTTCAGTCTCTGTGTGTGTGTCCTGTCTTTCTCTCTATTCTTTCACTCTTTTTCTCTCCATTCGCTAATAACAACCTGCGCTCGTATTCGTGATACAGCGAGGGCTACGAATCCAGCCTCTGTGATTACGAAGACTAAGAGTCCAACAAAATGTGATGATAAGAACAACCTGTCTAAAACTTGTGATGCATTCACCTCCTGCCAGACACTTGCAGGAATAAGAACTACGCGTCCGACACTCACGACAGCAATAGCTCACTCGTCCAGCATTTTCCGTAATAGGGACCTTCAAGAGTGTCCACCAACACGCGGTCTGTCACAGTCTGCATTCTCTGTTGTCCTTGCAGGCAGAACAGGAGAAGCAGGTCCGCGACAACCAGATCAAGACCCTGCAGGACGAGATGGCCCAGCAGGACGAGCAGATCGCCAAGCTGAACAAGGAGAAGAAGGCCATGGAAGAGCTGCAGAAGAAGACCCTGGAGGATCTTCAGGCCGAGGAAGACAAGGTCAACCACCTCAGCAAGCTCAAGACCAAGCTGGAACAGACTCTTGACGAGGTGCGTGTGAAACGTGCAGTAATCAAAAGATACGCGTGCTATGTGTGTTCGTGGTTCTGAGGCTGAACTGCTTGCTTTTTTGTGTGTGTTTGTATTTTCAGTTTAAAAGTCTTTTGACGTAAGTGATATTAGACTGATCTTATAGTTATCAAGATAACAACATATTTATGTCAGCAAGTTACACCCAAACTGCAACAGATCTGGAAAAAAGAGAGAACAAAGTATGCATTTATTTGGAGTCGCAAAAACAAACATACATTTGTATATATGTATCCACATACATAGTTATTTTCACCTGACCTATATCTCACACACGCAGAATCAAATACACGCACATATACTAACACATCCATACACCGTAAATGTCGTATACTCGCACGATGATACTCAGAAGACATTGTTTAGAAACTTTCGCATACTTTCTGACACACTTAAATTAGCTATCACACATACTGCCTGCGGGGGTGGGGGTGGGGTAGGGGGGTGGGGGAGAAGACATAATTATAGAGAATTACTCGCTCACCATCAGCCAAAATTAACGCGTACTGTTCAACTTTATGTTTATTTACTTGATTTTGCTACGTGTTTATTCTAATTGAGTGAAACGGTATAGTATTTACTTACTTATATACTTTTTATTATCTGTCAAAGGCAGACAACTGAATTTCCCTTTCTAAGGATTAATCAAATATTATTGCATTGTATTGTTGTAACTATTGCAGATACTACCTCCGAGAGATCGCCCTGATATAACCGTAATGGTTGACTGGGCGTAAAACATCAGGTTACTTACTTACTTACTTACCTCCGAGGGAATTCCACGTCGCTTAATTAACACGCATTCGTGCCTTTTTTTTGCCGCACTCAGCTGGAGGACAACCTGGAGCGCGAGAAGAAGCAGCGTGCCGATGTTGAGAAGGCCAAGAGGAAGCTTGAGCAGGACCTCAAGGCCACCCAGTCCAACGTGGAGGACCTTGAGCGTGTCAAGCGTGAGCTGGAGGAGAATGTCAGGAGGTAGGAGCGACCCCTAGGCGGTCTTTCGGTGTTCAGTATTTTATCCGAGTGGGCACACCGTGTCTGAGACAGAACTGACATGGGATAGGACTGACGTGGGCACACCGTGTCTGAGACAGAATTACTGACATGGGCACACCGTGTCTGAGACAGAATTACTGACATGGGCACACCGTGTCTGAGATAGGACTGACATAATAATAATAATAATAATAATAGTAGCCTCTTTGTTTTGGGAGACTGTTCTAAGCGCATGGCTGTGCCTCATTGACCAGTGTCTGCACACCCGAGACTGTTATGTTAATTTAGCGATTGAAAAACTGACTGCGTAATGGTGACTGAGATTTTTTTTTAAAGGTAAAGAGAGAGAGAGAGAGAGAGAGAGAGAGAGAGAGAGAGAGAGAGAGAGAGAGAGAGAGAGAGAGAGAGAGAGAGAGAGTTTATTGTGTACCGTGTCCAAAATTGTGTATTGAGCAGAGTTACTTCCCTTACTTCTCCGTTTCAAGCGTCCAAGCCCTCTAGCTTGTCAGATTCAGTGAAGTGGTGTAAAACATTCGGAACAGGGATTTTAGTTTTGCGATAAGCAGATGAGCGGTATGAAACGGAATTGTGCTAAAATCTGGCGCCGTATTCTAATCATAAAATTATTCTGATGATCATTCTTCAGGAAAGACATGGAGATCAGCGGCCTCAACTCCAGACTGGAAGACGAACAGAACCTTGTGGCACAGCTCCAGAAGAAGATCAAGGAACTCCAGGTATTCAGCCCATTGCATATAACCACAACGATGACATCTTCCATTTATTTTACATATGTCATTATTCGTACCATCTCTTTTGTCACCATTGGTCATCATATACTTGACGATATTTCACACTTCATTGACGCTTTCGTCTTGACCGTTATCATCAGTCACTTGGTTCGCTGGTAGCTGATCAAAATCATCCCATTACACCTCCTTCAGATGCCACAGTTCACGTGAACATGCAAATTTTCCTCCCACAGTCGTGTTTTTTTTAAGCATTCGGAACAACGTACTGTACTCCAAGAAAGTTATAGTTCAGTCGATTGCAACAGTGCTTGGCAATGTTCAAACTGCACGTTTTCGAGTTCGTGGGATTACGTTTCGTTGATGAATCGACTGAACCAAAGTCGACACTCTGGATCACCACGAGGTAAGTGCTGGCTGGAACTGATGGAAATAATAAAGTTTGCTGTGACTCCCGAGTGTTCCTCTTTGATTTATTTTTGTTTTCGTTTTTGTTCGTCGAGAATTTTCTTTTATGTCTGTGACTGATAACATATTATGCGTACGCGTGTGTGTGTTTGTGTCCACATCCTTAATCTCACAGTCTAGTTTCGTGGTTCCACTTGAATCCTCACCAGAGTGTGATCGCCATGTAGTACCTTATACACTGAACACGAATATATTTTGTGATCCCCATTTTTCCTTCCCGAATCTCATGGAGACTTAACATTACCTCATGTACCCTTTATTTATTGTACATGGTATTCACTCCCACCACCTATAGATGTATCTAATAAAGCTGTGTGGAAATAAAACATGTTTTGAGATTCACCTGCCACCTGGACCACCTTGCAACTGCATCCACCTGTTACCACTACCAACCTGTGTATTACGTGTCATGTATGTATTTCTCCATGTGGGTGTGTGTGAGTGATTCAATGGTATTGGCTAATACACCTGAGTGCACCTGAGAAACGTTTGCTCATCTACCCTCAGCCCCTGTGCTCAATCCAGCACCTTCCCACATATGTGCAACACTGTGTGTTCCATGTTTGAGCCAATAGTTGTGCCACTGATTATACTTTATTTACCTATTTGCCAACTGAAAAAATGGTCCTTCGACCAGCGACTCTTATGAAAAGTTCTATTCTGACGACTTTCGCGACGTGCGTATTCTGTACTTTTACTACCCACCCGCAGTGGCTGACTGCACAGTTTTCAAAACAGCAGAATTAAATTGCGAATGCCCTCCCAGCCCATTCTCTGGCTGCCAAACACTGATATACATACAAGTGTTGTTTTAGAGTATGAGCCAAGTTTCCCCCCCGTGGCTTAGCGTACAGACAGAAAACTCGGATTTGACAGATCAGACGGGAATCTTCAAATTCATCCTTGCTCTTCCGGCATTGAAAAACAAACGTGTCTTCAGCATTTGCAAACAGCGCCGTCAGCTGTCGGGAACGCTTAACTCCCGAAAATTGATAGACCGAAGATGGAGAAGAAGAGTGGGTGAGGGGGTGGGGGGTGGGCAGTCGGGTGGGGGTCGCAGAACAGGGTGAAGGTGGGAGGCTGTTCCAGAATCCGACCGCCCTTGCTGACAGCATGGTGTTCCGCCAACCTGGCACTAATACCTCTTGAGCTCTTGACTCGCTGCCAACATAATCAGAATTCTTTCCTCGATGGATTACCGGCAACAGTTCAAACCACAGCTACGCCGCCACCGTTTCCCCAACCGGGAGTTTGTATCAAATAGCCACGAAGCAGTATATGGACTCTGGTCCGTTTTTTGTTTTGTTTTTGTTTTGTTTTGAATTAGTGTTCATCTGAGTCAGCGAGGCCAGACAGACCATCTCTACTCTGGTGCCTCAAGTTTATGCTTAAAAGGGTAGGCCTGTTGCAAAAGGTCTCTGCCTCTGCCTCCCCCATTGTTTTTAGTGTAGGCCTAAAAGGAATTTGTTATTGCCAGGAATCATTTATTTGCTTCGCCGGTCTCAATAATAATCTTACCTATGGCGGACAGGTTTGTGAGTCACTGCCGGTCGGGAGGCCAGTTTTTGTACTGTGTAATTATCAGTCACTGCTGCCGATCAGTTAGTCTCGTTTTCTCAGTCTTTGCCGGTTCGCCCTGATATAACCATACTGGTTGACTGGGCGTAAAACACCAAGTTACTATCAGTCTTTGTTTCTCTTCACCCCCTCGGCGTTTCAGTTTTCCCCCTTCTCCTACCTCTTCTTTCTATTTAGAAACGAGCTGTTAGCACTGCAGAGAAAACTTTTCATTTTGGAGCTTTTACACTATAGGCATGACCGTGGGATGGCTGCTAGACGGTACTTAAGCTGGTAGTTCCTAGCTAAAATAGAGCCCCCTTCTTACTTTCGCGACGAGAGATCGGCACTGTATAGGGCTGAAAAATGAGGATTCTTGCCTAGCCTTTAACCTTCTGGTCACGGCCGCTGCACGTGCGACTCGTACAATAATAACGTGCGGCATATGTGCAGGTAGAACCATGCGCCTACATCAGCGTAGAACCACACGCACCAAACGGTAAACGGTGCGCTACATGTAGCTTAAAATGAGAACAAAGCCGTTCCTGGCCTCTGGTGCAGGTTTAGCGGCATGGCCAGTAATTAAGTGTCTACCGTGAGCACATGAAATCAGCACTGCAGGGCCATGAGGCTAACTGGACTGCTTTCTGGCTTATATGCTGCCTCCCGAGCGGTCCTTGTTTTGCTGTCTGTGAAGCGTCTTCCGGATGAGTTGTTTCGGTGGAAGAGTGAATCAGCGTGGCCCTGGCCGGTGGACTTTGATGATTTATTTTCCTTGTAGGGAGAGATGTGATCTGTCACATCCCTGGTTCGCTGGATAGGTTCATTAGAACCAATGTTTCGGGTATTGCCGTAACTAAAAGGCGCTAAGTGTACATCTTATAAATCCGCTTTGGTCAGTCAGTGTAGTGAAGGCAGAGCCGTCTGCACACTGACATTTCAAGTCTTAAACAGAAAACAGACAGAAAAACGCGTTCTTATTTTTTTTTTTTAAATTCACTTGAGCAGGCTGTGTTTAGATTTTGGACATGGCAGGATGAGTGTTGACTTCGGAATTCGCTTAGGCAGCTTTACCTGCCGGTACACTGCCAAAACCCGATTTGTCAGTAACGGACTGCTCGCAGGTGTAAAACGGAAAGTCAAGTTCTTTTTTCATTGGCCCAGGCTTCTCGAAGCCGCAGGCATCAGATGAATGTTTTCTCACCCGGCCTAGAACACGCAAGTCAACTGATTTTGCTGTTTCCTCAACACCGAGACAAGAGAGGCTGAATGTTAAATCATACCAGGAATCGTTTTATGTATTTTTTTTATATTTTTTTTAATTCCGAGTTCAAATTCGCTCGAAAGTCAGCGGTAGTCGCAACCCTTATTTTATGGAATTTACGATTCTAATCAGGCTTCGCGGTAGAAAACGAAAAGCGCTGAAGCAGCGCACTCCGCTGCTGGGGAACTAATTGGTTTGTTGTGAAACTTGAGACTCTAGCCAGTCTCTAAATAAGGAAAAGAGGGCTGGAATCCGCCAGACCACGTGACGGCAGACCGCGCGCGAGGCGGAAAGGTGTGCGTGCGAGATGGGACGTAGGTATGGAGCTCTCCGCTGGTTTTGCTTCACTCCTCAGCCCCTATCTTGTCTAGTCTCTTCCACACCGTGCTTTTTCCTTTGCGCTTCACGATGACGAATGGAATCCAGATTTTTTTTTGGGGGGTGGGAGGTAGTGGGGGGGGGGGGGGGAAGTCGGCTCCCAGTAGCCGCTCTAGATCTGAAGCCAGAAGTAATTTACTGGTTCTTCGACTCTCAGTTTCCCTTTTTTCTTTGGTTCTTTCTACCTCGGGCTCATGTTACAGGCGATCCCATTTCCATTTTGTTCTCTTCTCTCCTTCTCGCTTCTTCATCAAGTTCTTCTTCTTCTTCTTCTTCTTCTTCTTCTTCTTCTTCTTCTTCTTCTCTCCTCTCTCTTCTCTCTCTCTCTCTCTCTCTCTCTCTCTCTCTCTCTCTCTCTCCTGGCTCAGTCTCCTTTCTCTTTCTGTCTGGTATTATTAATACAGGCAGATGCACATGCCTTCCGCATTGCGTTGTGCAATTCTGAACTCAACCACTGCACTGCACGTGACTCAAGACATGAACCCCCCCCCCCTCCCTTCCGGCACTGACACAAGCATAAGCAAGTGCTGTGTAAGCAACTCACGGGTACATCCCTATTGTCTGGAACATGGTACCCTCCAGGTGTGCCGCCGCTGGTGTCTAGAATTGACTACACACGTACCGGCTGCCCCCCCCCTCCCCCACCATCCCAACCCCGATTAACATAATGCCAAGACCTTCAGTGTTGGGCCCTTAATGGTGGATGAGTGCAGTTCTTTAGGAGTGCTGCTTCCACCCCCCCCCCTCTCCCCAACCTACCCCCTACCTCCACGACTTTCCCATTTTTCACCCCTAAAGCTGAAGGGGTAGTGGGTACCCCCACCACCACCACACACACACAAGTTCGCCCCAGCCGGCTTGCCTGTAGTTGTTGTTACTGGTGGTGCGAGGGGCTCTGTCAGGTCTAGGCGGTGAATCACGAACAATGCTGACGCGCAAGCTCGCTGCTGTCTGCTTTCCTCATATAAACTGAGCGTGGTGCCTTGCAACTAGTCTCAACAATACCTGCGTGCCTGCTGGCAGCTTTTTTTCCAGTCCGAGTCCTAAAGTGTTTCCTAAGTCACGGGCCCTTGGTTTGTGCGCGACTCATCGTTACTGAGTTGTTGCGGCGTGTGTGTGCGTGTTGGGGTGGCGACAAGACCCTGACCACCTTCCTTTTTCGTGGGACCTACCCCTCCGTGTCAGTCAGTCCTCCTCCCTTCACTCCCTCGTCTGCCACACCCCCACCCAGCACCCACTCACCCAGCCACCCTCCCGCTCCTGGATGCTGCTGCTGCGGCCGTGCAAAGGCTCATCTTCATCTCCAGACTTCCAGGCACCGACACACAGCGGCGTCGTATGAAAATTATACGAGCCTTCGGCAGGCTTTGAGGAAGGCAGCAAGAGCTATCTCTTTCTGATAAAGCCCCGTGAAAACACAGGACTTTCGCTGTCAACATGTCAGGCGAAGGTGAAGAGATTTCGACAGAGACTACACAGGCCCCTGCTCCGGATTCAGCGCCTGCTCCGGCGGTAGAGCCTCAAACAGCACCGCCTGTGGTCACCGTGGAAGAACAGATCACGACCGTCAAGGAGCAGGTGGTGGTCAAAAAGACTAGTCCCGAAAAGCCGTCCCCGGCTCCTGCCCCGGCCCCGGCCCCATCGCCGACCCCCGTTTCGAAATCTGATCAGGCGGAGACAAGACCCAGGAAGCCCAAGTCACAACCGTCGCCCAAAGTGGCGGAGTACACCTCCTCGACTAGAACGTCGTCGAGCAAGTCGTCGTACGGCAAGTCATCGCGCGGGGAGTATGGGGACTACCTGGGCGTGGGAGCCGCCTTGGCTCGGGAGTTTCGAGGGACGAGTCCCAGTGTGCTGGAAAATATCTCCACCCATCCTCTGCTGTACAGCCCCAAGTACGAGCCCCTCAAACAACCGCATCTCAGTGCTCGTAGCCGCAAGGTCCTCAGGGACGCCGCTGACTTAGCTGTGATTGCGCCTGGACTTAGAAACCTTCTTGAAGTACAGTACCATTTTTTATTTTGTTCCGTTCTGCTTATCGTTATAGTTTTGTTTTTGTTTCGCTGCTTTTTTGTGTGATGATTTTCGTTTGCTTTTTTTTTCTTCATCGCTCAATATTGCATGTATATTTTTCGTTTTTTAAATATATTTTGTTTTAGCAATATTTTTCATTTTCATTTGTGTCTTTTTCCATTTTATGGCAGTATCAAATTTGCAAATGTTTTTGCGCTTATCTTCATCCATTGTTAAAAGAATCATTTGTCAGTGATCGCATCGCACCACATCATCTCCGGCTTTACGCCTTTGTTTTGATTGACTCAGTCTCTGTGTTATTTATAGTGACAGTCACACGGGTTGTGTGGGATGCAAAACGAAGACTATACTTGACGCTTTCGCAGCTCCATCGAAGACTGAATTGCACTGACGTTTTACCGACGTACTGAATAAAGACCTTGCCAATTTTTTGTTCGGCTTACACCAACAACAACAAAACAACTCTTGCTACTATGTTTTTTGTTTTTGTTTCTATCGACGGCTTATCAAACCTGGGGTTTAAGCCTTCAGTGACTGGAGGCAGTTGTTACAACTCCCTTTTAGACAGACAAGATCATTTCACAGCCAGTATTTCATCTGAGCCGTGGAGTTTTCTCAGCTAATAAATTATTTCATCTGGGCTTTGGTGTGAGTGCGGGGAGGGGGGTGGGGGTGAGCCAATACTGATTTCATGTGGAATAGGGTCCTCACCTCCTCCCTTCATATTTCACCCCCCTCCCCCCACTCCTTCCCCATCTTTTCTCTGCGACTCGATCCCTCCTTCCATCACAGAAATGAATTTGTTTACTCGCCTCTTTGCTTTCACCAGCAACTCGGCGTGCTGGCTAGGCAGTATGGAAGACTGACTGAAGAAGTAAACTCGTCCATGGAACGTGCTTGTCTCTGGCAAATCTTGATAAGACACGGGACCCGGTGAACGCTTGGGAGCGAAATATTTTTAGAGCGGGGGGACTAGTGAGTGGAAGCTGGGGGTATTCTGGGGGTGTTGATGCAGTTTTCACCTGGCTTGCTTACGTCACTCTGTGCCATAATTGCCTCTTCCGGCTGCATGCAGACAGCTCGGGTCTGCATCCGCCATTTTATTATTTGTACCTGCCATTCTAAACAGTGGGGAGAAGCTTGCGGGAAGAAGCAAAACAACAACCGGAGACGTGTTCAGTTACAGCCGGGCTCGTCATCATCCACCCCTACCTGCCTATCTGGCTCCAACCCATCTCCCCTTCTTCTCGGCGTGACTCACGTTTTAACTATGCCCCCAGCCAACTCTCTGTCTGGAGGGGCCGCTTCAAGTTCAGACTTTGTAGGGGTTTGACGACGTTCACTTCATTCCACTCTTCTCCTTCCCCTCGCGTGTTGTCTTGTCCGTCAGGTCTCAGACTCACCTCCTCCCTTTCCTACCTTTTCCGCCCAGCCTTACGACCCTTCCCATTTCGACCCCCCTTCCCTTCCCCCGACACCCATCCCCACTCCTTCCTATACTTTCTCCCCAAAAATTTCCCTTGATCCAAGATTCTGTGATAGCGACTTTGAAACACTCGGCGGAGTTGCATTTTTGTTGTTGTTGCGGAAATCACCACTGACGAAGATAGTTGAATTTCGACCAGCGCGACTTGGAACTTTTTCGAGTCCCGTGAGGGTTACGGTTACACTGACTGCAGACGACGGAGAAAACTTGGGTGAAATTTCGTTTGGTGTTGACGTGAAGTGTACTTGGTGTAACCATGACAACCCGTGCTTTACAGGCCCGCATCGAGGAACTGGAGGAGGAGCTTGAAGCCGAGCGTGCAGCCCGCGCTAAGGTCAGTACCCTCTTCTTTTTTTCGCTCTTCTTCAGTCTCTTCCACTTTACGTGGTGAGTGGTGATGGGACTATTTCAGTCAGTTTACGGTACAGAAATGACTGAGAAACGACCCTCGAAGTACTTTGAAAGAAAACTTCAGCTCGGACTTTGCATGGGCATATTGTTGCCTAATGTACGGTGGCGGTCAGTGTCGATACGATGCCTTATTACTTCACTCAGTGATTGAGTTACCGTGTCGTACTCACGATACTGGTTGCTCGATCCACCTAGTCAAGCTGTGTGTGTGTGTGTGTGTGTGTGTGTGTGTGTGTGTGTGCCAGCCGTGTCTGTGAATGCTCGCGGACTTAGAACTTGATGCGCATATGCGGGCTAAAATATGAGCTTGAAAAGAGTGAATGTGGCTGTATTTGTCATTTATGTCCGTGCAAAGGGGTCAGTTTTCCCCGTGCACTTACATACTTTGTATCATCCCATTAACATAAGTGTACTTTTTAAACGTTTGCCCATTTTGATCCTTTCGTCATGGCCGGAAGAACGACAGCGCCATCTTGAAACCGGCGCGGCAGTAAATGACCCGTATGCTACCATACTGGTCACCCCACACCCACACCCCTCCAAATTAATTTAAAAACAAAAAAACAACAACAACAAAACTGAAAAATCAATGAACACGACTGATTACATGGTCAACAACAATAGTCTACTTCAGCACATAAATTGAGGCGAAAAATAAATACTTCAGTTTTGACTTAGACAAATTGAATAAATTTTGAGATAAAGCCGTTCGATGGCCGCACGGTTCTGTTTATTCTAACAGAAAGAAGAAAATAAACAGAGAGAGAGAGAGAGAGAGAGAGAGAGAGAGAGAGAGAGAGAGAGAGAGAGAGAGAGAGAGAGAGAGAGAGAGAGGCCAAACACGACTCAGTGTATCGGATTTTAAGTTGTCTGTAACACGATAGAAGAGGGCAGCCGCTTCAAGTCCGCAAAAACTGTGCCACTGACTAATTTAAACTCTGCGTCCAGTAGCCTACAGTTTTCATTGCCATGGCACTAGTTCCAGGTGGTCAGTAGGCCTATTAATCAATCAGTTAGCACAGGTCTGCCGCCGCCGCGAGTGATGACTGAGTAGGTTACCCGAGCTTTGCTTGTGTGAGCTGTGCATTGCACACATACCCCCCACACTCAGTCTCGGTTGATAATTTTATAGGCCTATCGGCATCTCCTCTTCCCCCCCCCCCCCCCCCCCCCCACCCCCAAGTCTTCCTTCTGCTCACCCCAGTGGCGGAGGCAGACGATACGAGGCGGAGCAGCCGGGCAGGTGAGGCTAGGTTGCTGAACCCCGGTTTTACGGGGCCGCTAGGCCGAAGGGACAAGAAGAGAGGCAGACCTGGTGGTTAGGAAAGACAGACGAGTATTGAGGCATGATGCTTGTCACGCACCTTCACTGATAATCTGCCAAACGTCAGCTCAGTCGGTGCCTGCTGCTGCTGAAGCACTGAAGACTGGAGTAGTGGTGGTGGTGGTGGTGGTGGTGGTGGACTGGCCGGGTTGGTTGGTTGGCTGGCTGGTTGCCGACTTTATCAGTCAGTTGCGTAAACGCGCCGGGTTGCCCGGGTGGGTCACGGCGGCACCGGTGATGGTGGTGGTGATGAAAATTTCGATTTCGAGAAAGACGTACCAAATGTAGACTGGGCGTACCATGGACCTATATATGCGCAGGTCCATGGTTCGTACACAGATCATTGACCCGGAAGCACTAGCGAGAGACGGTCACTGATGGTTTAAAAAAAGTTAAAAAAATAAAAAGGGGGAAAAAATCCCGCCCCCCCCCCCCCCTTCCCCGTCCTCTGTTTTTCCCAGCTTCTTCCAATAAACCGCTCGGGTTGCCCGGGTGGGTCACGGCGGCACCGGTGATGGTGGTGGTGATGCAAATTTCGATTTCGAGAAAGACGTACCAAACTGATGTAGACTGGGCGTACCATGGACCTATATATACGCAGGTCCATGGTTCGTACACAGATCATTGACCCGGAAGCACTAGCGAGAGACTGAGATCACTGATGGTTTAAAAAAAGTTAAAATAATAAAAAGGGGGAATCCCCCCCCCCCCCCCCCCGTCCTCTGTTTTTCCCAGCTTCTTCCAATTAGCCGCTCGGCTTATGACCATAGGCTGTGCCTATGCGCAGTATCAGCAGCACACCTAGAGAAGCAGTGACTTTAATCAGAGAAACAAGATAATGTACACGCCAGCAGCAACCGGCACGCCGGCAGCACAGCTCTGCCTTGCTTCAATAGCAGCGCGGCGTGTTGCACGTGCTGTAGGCCAAGTAGAACGATGCACACAGCGGGCTGTGAGCGGTGCCAAGCAACGCTGTATATAGCCTACCTGACAACAGCTGCCGTGCTAGCTATGGAGCACCAGTCTGCAGTGCTCGGTGTGCCTGGCAGCGGCCTGGCAGCGGCGGAGCTAAAAATGGAAGATACTTGAGGTTCCCATTTAGGATAATACTGAGACCGACTTGAGGGAGAAAATGCGATGGTGCTTGCCATTCACTTTATCAAACAGAAGAAAGAAAGAAAGAGGTAGAGACTAGTACAGCAGCAGCAGCGGCGGCAGCAGCAGCAGCAGCAGCAGCAGCAGCAGCAGCAGTAGCAGTAGCAGTAGAAGAAGAAGAAGAAGACAGATCACAGTATCAGCTATGCGAACAGCTCTTTGTATTGTTTCGGCCATGTTTCAGTATTTCACTTTGATTTGAACGGCTGTTTGCACCGACGCTAAATATAGCTGAACTGAAATTGGTTTTTAGCCCCCTTTTCAGTCCTAAGAAAATGAATTGCAAACTCAGTGGTTTTTGTTTGTTCATTTTAGAAGAGTACCTATGCCGTTTACTACCAAGAGACTAGATCTTATACTCTCTGCCGTATGTAAATCAATTTTGAACGAGCATACATACCAAATGCCGGAAAGATACTGTTTTGCCTGAGCATCCCCCCCCCCCCCCGCCCCCCCCCCCCCGCCCCTGATGAAATGTGCACTTAAACACATCACTTCCGCTTTAACAAACAAATAAAAAACAAACAAACAAACAAACAAAAACAAAAAAAGAACAAGAAAAAGAGTCTGCCGTTGAATTGAAGTTGATTCAACTCATCCGGAGACGCAGAAAAACCCACATGCGCTCAGCCATGCCGAGCCGTCGTTTCTAACACATTGCTAATAATAATTCTCACAGGTTGAGAAGCAGAGGCAAGAGATCTCCCGCGAGCTGGATGAGCTGAGTGAGAGACTGGACGAGGCTGGTGGCGCCACCGCTGCCCAAGTGGAGCTCAACAAGAAACGTGAGCAGGAATTGCTGAAGCTTCGACGTGATCTCGAAGAGCAGGCCCTTCAGCACGAAGCCCAAATTTCTGCGCTCCGCAAGAAGCAGCAGGATGCCGCCAACGAGATGTCCGACCAGATCGACCAGCTGCAGAAGGCTAAGAGCAGGTCAGTGCATTGATGGATTGAGTCAGACTCCAAGCTTTTAACGTGACTGGTTTACGACATCTTTTCTCCAGCCACTGCCATAACTGGTTACGCCATAGGCCTCCCCAAACTGTCTGCTGACTGACAGTTTGGTTACGCCATAGGCCTCCCCAAACTGTCTGCTGACTGACAGTTTGGTTACGCCATAGGCCTCCCCAAACTGTCTGCTAACTAACAGTTTGGTTACGCCATAGGCCTCCCCAAAACTGTCTGCTAACTGACAGTTTTTCGTTGGCAGTAAATTTGTAACATTCAACTCATTTATATTTGCGTTTCTTTTATAACCGACCACATTGTGTGTGTGTGTGTGTGTGTGTGTGTGTGTGTGTGTGTGTGTGTGTGTGTGTGTGTGTGTGTGTGTGTGTGTGTGTGTGTGTGTGAGTGAGAGGAGAGAGAGAGAGAGAGAGAGAGAGAGAGGGAGAGAGGGAGAGAGAGGACATTTCGGCAAAGAATTCCTCACCACCTCAGCTAACGTTTAGCCTACGAAAGGACTTTCTCCGATTGATAAACCTACAAACGAAGAGTTTCTGAACGTTACGCTGTGAAATTTAGCTTTTTTATTCTTTTCGTTCATGTGCCCCTTTTCTCAAAGCAAACAAATCTTTCATTCCTTACTCATCCCAGTGTTAAATTCTCAAGTAAGCAAAGCAGACACCAAGTGATTTGATTCTAGCTTTTTCTTGAGACCATTTCTAAGTTGTTGCTGTGGTGTACTGGCAGAGTGGAGAAGGAGAAGAATACCCTCAAGTCCGAAGTGGAAGAACTGCAGGCTCAGATCCAGCACATCAGCAAGAACAAGGTGACCGTGACCTTGCATGACCTCACCCACGCGTCGTTCAGTGTTGAAATGCATGGTCCCAGGTGTCTAAATGCCGCGAAACGCAATAGTTTCATACCCTTTTGGGTAGGATCTGCGTTTGCCAGGCCGTCTGTCGCTGTTGATTTGTTTTCTTCTTACGGCCTTTTTTTCTTTGATGTATCCATCGCATGGGGTCTCTTTCCTTCCGAAAGCTTTCTAGTTCCTGTACAACGCGTCGGCGGGTTTGCCTCAGCAGAGCATGCAGTTTATTTCTCAGCCCGTCCTTTTGTCCCCACTCCACCCCGTCTTTAGATTTGCAGAAGGATTTGCGATGACTAATGGCTGGTGCTGGCTAAAGCAAAATATCCTTCGGCGGAGCCAGCAAAGACAGAAGGAATACGTCCTGAAGAACCAGTGAACAGCAGAGCAGAGCGAACTCGTCTCACCAAGAGTCCCATGACATGTGTGTGCGTGTGTGTTTGCCTCGCATGTTGCCGTACGACTGTTGCATGCCCGCAGGTTAGAAAAGGACCGCTGGGATCTGGAGATGGAGATCGAGGACGTCGTTCTGGAGCTGGAGCACACGCTTAGACAGCGGGTATTGCCATGAATCACTAGACATGCTTCTTCTCTGACGTCTCACCAACCTTTTGCCTTGCCGTGCTACTAACCTCGTGTGTTGTGATCAAACAGGTGATCAGATTGTTGTTGTGTTGACTACCTGTTTTGAATGATGTGGCCATTTTGACGTTAATGTGTGTGTGTGTGTGTGGTGTGTGTGTGTGTGTGTGTGTGTGTGTGTGTGTGTGTGTGTGTGTGTGTGTGTGTGAAGGAGAGAGAGAGAGAGAGAGAGAGAGAGAGAGAGAGAGAGAGAGAGAGAGAGAGAGAGAGAACGGGGAAGGGGGGGAGGGGGCGGAGACAGAGAAGGATATGCTCTACGGTGTTCGTACTTTTGCCCCACAACTTCATCGGTAGTGAATAAGTGACAGACCGGATGACGGACAGACCATAGAATACTGAAACAATAAATGAGACTTAACATTTTAAAAAAAGAGACCTCCACACAGCACAAAATTTCAGACTTGACTCCGAACGCTAGCATTCACAAAACGCTTGTACGTACGACTGTCTCATCAAACTCTCATCTCTGTCTCTATCTCTGCAACACAGGGCATGTCCGAGAAGATGTCCAAGCAGGTGGAGGCCCAGATGAGCGAGCTGAACTCCAAGGTGGACGAGGCCAACCGCACCATCAACGACCTGCAGACCCAGAAGAGCCGCCTGCAGCAGGAGACCGCTGACCTGACCAGACAGCTGGAGGAGGCTGAACACCGCGTGGGAACTCTCACCAAGGAGAAGGCCTCGCTCACCTCTCAGCTGGAAGAGGCCAAGCGCAGCCTGGAGGACGAGACCCGCGTAAGTAATAATAATAATAATAATAATAATAATAATAATAATAATAATAATAATCATGTACATTGATCATGCGCTCATCAACGCCCTGAGCGCTCGCATCATACATGTTAACCTAAATATGATATTCTATACACACGTAGAGCGTAGTCCTACCAAAACAGTTTACATGAAGTATTATTAAACAAACACACACACACACACACACACACACACACACACACACACACACACACACACACACACACAAAACACACACACACACACACACACCCAATGACTATAGCAGAAACAGGGTACTGATATTAGTTAGGATGGAAATACTGTGAGAAGAGGAAGGAAATACTGTGAGAAGTAGGCTTAGGAAAGGTTCTTGCGTGAACTAGACTGCCTTAGGCAACAATCACAATGAGCTGTCCTCCGACAGGCCCGCCAGGACTGTCCACGGTGGACAACAAAGCCGCGTTGCACTACACGGCATCGCATTTACTGCACATAATACTCACCTTGTTCCCTTGTTTTCCGACAGGCCCGCCAGAAGCTGTCTAGCGAAGTGCGTAACCTCACCTCGGATCTGGACGCCCTGCGTGAGCAGCTGGAGGAAGAGCAGGACAGCAAGTCTGACCTGCAGCGCCAGCTGTCCAAGGCCAACAGCGAGGCCCAGCAGTGGCGCTCTAAGTTCGAGGGCGAGGGCACTGCACGCGCTGAGGAGCTGGAGGAAGCCAAGAGGAAGCTGCAGAGCAAGCTGTCGGACGCCGAGCAGGCCGCTGAGGCTGCCCTGGCCAAGGTCGCCGCTCTGGAGAAGGCCAAGGCCAGACTGCAAGGAGAGCTGGAGGACCTCATGGTGGACGTTGAGCGCGTGAGTATAAGGCTTGCGCTGACTCGATAAGTATACGATAATAATAATATTAGTAATAGTAATAACCAGGATTTCTGTATACGGCACATCTACTGCACAAGGCGGGAGTGCGTAGCGCTTTACAACAACATAAAAGCACACGCTCACTCACTCACGCACACACACATCACACACACGCACGCACGCACGCACAACTAATCATACAAACAACACCCATTCAATCACATCTTAACCCTACGTGACGACTGATGAACACACACAAAAACCATCCAAACAAAACAACCCCAAACCCTGGAAATAAACCCAGCTCCCTCGGTCTATACACTCGCAGTCCAACGCTAACGCCAACAATCTGGAAATAAACCCAACTCCCTCTATCTATACACTCGCAGTCCAACGCTAACGCCAACAATCTGGAAATAAACCCAACTCCCTCTGTCTATACACTCGCAGTCCAACGCTAACGCCAACAATCTGGAAATAAACCCAACTCCCTCTGTCTATACACTCGCAGTCCAACGCTAACGCCAACAATCTGGAAATGAACCCAACTCCCTCTGTCTATACACTCGCAGTCCAACGCTAACGCCAACAATCTGGAAATAAACCCAACTCCCTCTGTCTATACACTCGCAGTCCAACGCTAACGCCAACAATCTGGAAATAAACCCAACTCCCTCTGTCTATACACTCGCAGTCCAACGCTAACGCCAACAATCTGGAAATGAACCCAACTCCCTCTGTCTATACACTCGCAGTCCAACGCTAACGCCAACAATCTGGAAATAAACCCAACTCCCTCTGTCTATACACTCGCAGTCCAACGCTAACGCCAACAATCTGGAAATAAACCCAGCTCCCTCTATCTATACACTCGCAGTCCAACGCTTACGCCAACAATCTGGAAATAAACCCAACTCCCTCTGTCTATACACTCGCAGTCCAACGCTAACGCCAACAATCTGGAAATAAACCCAACTCCCTCTGTCTATACACTCGCAGTCCAACGCTAACGCCAACAATCTGGAAATAAACCCAACTCCCTCTGTCTATACACTCGCAGTCCAACGCTAACGCCAACAATCTCGAGAAGAAGCAGCGCGCTTTCGACAAGACGATCGCGGAATGGCAGGCGAAGGTGAACGATCTCCAGTCCGAGCTGGAGAACGCCCAGAAGGAAGCCCGTGGCTACAGCGCCGAGCTCTTCCGTGTGAAGGCTCAAATGGAGGAAGCCCACGACACCGTTGAGGCTCTGCGCCGTGAGAACAAGAACCTGGCTGGTGAGGCTTATTCTGTTGTTGTGGCCACTGCTGCTCTGACTGTTATGATAGACTAGAGTCTCCTCAGGATGGGTTGCTGCTGGGTAGGTGTTGCAGGCTAAGTGTTTTGTTGCTGTACAGCTCTCGCTCACGGTCAGGGTAGTAGTAGTAGCTTGGTTGTGTTTTTATTTTTTATTTTACGCTGTCAACAACCTGTCAGGGTGACTGTCCATATCGACAACAGACGTGAAGAGTGGTGACTGCAAAAGAAGATGAAGGTTTGCTATATGAGACGAACACGAAATCCAATTCCTTTGAGGGTTTGTCTATGTAGCTAGCTACTACTTCAACGCGTGAAATGACTCATCCATGCTCTGTCACACTTTGAACTCAGTTCCCACGTTGCATTTTCCAAATGAAACCAACGAACTCACCATCCCATCACCATTCAGTTTCAATATACTCAGTTCCCAACCCTGACCTTGCACCTTCCAGATGAGATCCACGATCTCACCGACCAGCTCAGCGACGGAGGCCGCAGCGTGCACGAGTCCGAGAAGGCCCGCAAGCGTCTGGAGATGGAGAAGGAAGAGCTTCAGGCCGCCCTGGAGGAGGCCGAGGCCGCCCTGGAACAGGAGGAGGCAAAGGTGATGCGTGCCCAACTGGAGATCTCTCAGGTCCGCTCCGAGATCGACCGCCGCATCCAGGATAAGGAAGAGGAGTTCGAGAACACGCGGTAAGATAAGATGATTTGAGGTCTTTTCCCGCATTAGCTCCTTGCTACCTCATTGTGTTTGATCTCGGTCTTTCGGAGGGAGTTGTAGATGAAAATGTGTGATCAAGAACAGAGAAAACTCGCTTCAGTGTGAAAAAAAGAAAAGAAGAAAGAACACTGTAGTGTAAGTTAGACAAACACGTCTGTTGAAATTCTACAGTGATTTCTCAGGTCAAATTTTTTTTTTCTCTCTCTCTCTCTCTCCCCCCCCCTCTCTCTCTCTCCTGCAGATACGTATTTGAAGGCAGCTTCATTATTCTATTTGCGCTTATATATATATATATATATATATATATATGTCTTGAGTATAGCAAGGACCGTTAAATGGACCTATTGCTACTATCCTCGAACATTAACTCTCTCCTTTTCCTTCTCCCACCCCCACCTGATCCCTTCTTTCTTTCCCTCTCTGCCCCTCTCTCTGTCTTTACTTCTGTGGCTCGTTCCTCGGTCCTGATCCCGTTTTTTTCTTCTCTGATCTGCACACAGCCGCAACCACCAGCGTGCCCTCGACTCCATGCAAGCCTCTCTGGAGGCGGAAGCCAAGGGCAAGGCCGAGGCCATGCGCGTGAAGAAGAAGCTGGAGTCCGACATCAACGAGTTGGAGATCGCCCTGGACCAAGCCAACCGCGGCAAGGCCGAGCTGGAGAAGACTGTCAAGAAGCTGCAGCAACAGTGCCGCGTAAGTAGCTTAGTGTAGTGTGGTGTAGTGTAGTGGAATGGCTAGCACATCCAGTACTGGGTTCGTTTGCTTGTTCCGAGATCTCATAATCTGTTAGCGCCTACGTCTCGCCCTATACGATCACCGGGTGTGTTAATGTGTAATTCTTATTTTAATCAAGCTCTTTACCAACTGATTACATTGCTCCAGTTGATTAACTGATTTGACTGATTGATTGTTCAGGAGGTGGTTGTGGCATATTCAGCTCTGTGCCGATATTGTTATTGTTGATAATATGATTGACTACGTAATAGATTGATGGCCTAGGTTTGGTAGTCATAATATTTGTCAAGATCCGTTAGTATTTCGTCCAACTTTTACGGTGACAGCTGCATAAGAATGCACAAATCTAAATGACATTTGAAGCGTTTCCCATCCGCATTTTCCCTCTGTTTGACACTGATGGGACCGTTATCCTCAAGCTGATATAGTCTGCTGTAGAGCTTCGCAACCCCACACTCTCAACCACCCAGCTGCCCTCAGACCAAATCAGTTCTTCCAGTGTTGACCCCACACATCAACGTCAGTCAGTTTCCAGTAGTAACGACCTCGACCTGTGTGCGTTGTACAGGACATGCAGTCATCGCTGGAGGAAGAGCAACGTGCCCGGGATGAGGCCCGTGAGTCCTACAACATGGCCGAGCGCCGATGCACTGTGCTCTCTGGAGAGGTGGAGGAACTCAGGAACGCTCTGGAGGGAGTAAGTAGAATCATTATCGCTCTCAGAAAGTACGCACACATACAAAAATCATCGGCTCGGTTCAGATCAGGGTGACATCTAAGCGCCCAGGAAAGTCCATATTGCCCTGAACTCTTTATAAACACACACGAACGAGTTCAACTCGGTTAAGTTCAGATCAGGATGCTATCTAAGCGCTGGAGAATGCCCACCAGCCCAAGCGAATAAACCTGGACACCAGAGAGGAATGCTGAACGTTAAGCCTTTGTTGATGAATGCAGGAAAAGGTTACATAACAACCGTTTTTATTCGCACAGCCAGCAATGGGCACCTTTGTGACAAAGAGTACATTAAAAAGTGATTTAAAAATACAATACTTTAAACTAAAACTAAAAACTAAAACACTCCTTTTATATATCAGCTACTGAGATTTAGCTTAATTTCGTCCCACTGGTGTATATATCTATATATATCTATATCTATCTATCTATACATATATATATATCTCTATATATATACACGAAGTACCTCTTTCCCAAATATATATATATATACACGAAGTACCTCTTTCCCCTTCAAGCAGACGTGTCCGCAGTGCCGCTGAGAGATGAAGTTTCCGCCGAGATTTTTCTGTAACACTAGCTTTTGCCTCTCGTTCCTTCAGGCTGAGCGTGCTCGCAAGGGAGCCGAGAACGAGCTGGCCGACGCCAACGACCGCGTCAACGAGCTGTCCGCCCAGGTCAGCTCCTTCTCCAGCCAGAAGCGCAAGCTGGAGGCCGACATCAACGCCATGCAGACCGACCTGGATGAGATGAACAGCGAGCTGCGTGCCGCCGAGGACCGCGCCAAGAAGGCCATGGCTGATGCTGCTCGTCTTGCTGATGAGCTTCGCCAGGAACAGGAACACTCTCTCCAGGTGAGCGCAGTGTGCTTGTCTCTTCTCCCTCGGTGTTTCTGGAGGGGTTCGCGGCGGATAGTGTTAATGGGGTTGGGCGTGGCTCACACAAATGAAGTGTGGTTAGTTTGTTTTTGGATTTTAACGTTCCGTCAGCTGTATAGAGGTGTGGTTAGTTTGTTCTTGGGTTTCAACGTTCCGTCAATTGCGTAGGGCGAATCAGTGAGGTGTGGGGGCTTTCGGTCGTCATCACTCAAAACGACGGGTTAATTACCACGAGGAATTTTTTTTTTAAATAGATGTTATTTATTTCAACGTCTACTTGCATTTCACGTTCTTTAACTTCGTGAGACTCGAACCAGGCTAAGTAGGTCAAGCCGTAGGTAAGTAAATGAATCAGTGATATTTATTTGCACAGTCAACAACGGAAGATGCATTAGGCTCTGAGACACAGATGTGTCTTCGGCCGGCGTTGGAAGCTGCTCAGGGGTGTGCTTTTTGGATGTTCCACAGATTGATAACATGTGAAACTAGCATGACGTTTTAGATACCAGAAAATTAATTGTCAGGGCTTTTCGCTAATTCTGTGATCAGACTTCTTCATGTTGTGTTTGTTTTCCACATAACAATGACCGTTCTGTCTCTTTTGTGTTTGGAAACCTGACATTTAGACTTTGTGTCGTGTGTTTAGGTGGAGAAGCTCCGCAAGGCTCTGGAAGGCCAGATCAAGGACATGCAGGTCAGACTGGACGAAGCCGAGGCTCAGGCTCTCAAGGGAGGCAAGAAGATCATCCAGAAACTCGAACAGAGAGTGAGTACCCTTTGTTGTGTTGTTTCCTCAGTGTCGTATTCTAGCAGTGCCCCCCCCCCCCCCCCCCCCCCCCCCCCAAAAAAAAAAAAAATCAGAGAGAGAGAGAGTCTTTGTTTTGATGCCTCCTTTCATATTCTGGCAGCACCTTACCTTTAGAGACTCGATGAGACAATGAAGAGTTCTAATGTCTCGTTTCACATTCTAACAACAATGACAGCACCCGTTGGAAAAAGAAAAGAAAAGAAAAAGTCGTAGAAATTCCACGCTGTAGTTCTTTCTTTGAAATTTACCTATGCATGTCCGGTTTTCAGGTTCGCGAGCTGGAGATGGAACTGGACAGCGAACAACGTCGCCATGCTGAGACCCAGAAGAACCTGCGCAAGGCCGACAGGCGTCTGAAGGAGCTGGCCTTCCAGGTGGAAGAGGACCGCAAGAACATGGAGCGTCTCCAGGACCTGGTTGACAAGCTGCAGGCCAAGATCAAGACCTACAAGAGGCAGATCGAGGAGGCTGTGAGTTCGCGTTTCTTTTCCTTCCTTCGTATTGTGACCGAAGAGTTGGGAATATGTCGCAATGCTGAAACATACAACACACAGACACAGACACAGACACACACACACACACACACACACACACACACACACACACACACACACACACGTTTTTGTGCCTTAAAGCGTTGGGAGCACCATACCCAAGTTTAAAATAACGGAAACTGCTGCAGTATTGTTTGCTTCTCAGATCACGCTTTCGTGGTTGATGTCATACTATTGTATTCGCATCAGATACCAGTAATGCCGTTTGAGTGGGTTTTCTATGTGGGTTGGTTGGGGTTTTTTTTGGTTTAAAATATGCTCCCAAAGAGCCGCACGGCATGATCAAATTACAGTATCACGTAACTGGGAAAAATTATTTTCAGGTTTTCGATCTGCTAAAACAAACTCACACCTCTTAGCCAAAGCCAGTGCTGAGTAGGGGGCAGGGGAACTACAGCGCCTGATTTAAACTCTCTTGTTGCCTGCAGGAGGAGATCGCCGCCGTGAACCTGGCCAAGTACCGCAAGGTGCAGAACGAGCTGGAGGACGCCGAGGAGCGTGCTGACACCGCCGAGAACACCCTGCAGAAACTGCGTGCCAAGAACCGATCCTCCGTCTCCGTGTCCCGCACCTCCGCCAGCCCTGCGGTGAGTTGAACGCCTTAATTCTGGACGATCTCTTGGGCGGGTTGAAGGGACTCGGAACGAGCAGGGGTTTGTTTGTGTAGGCCACAGTGGGGATTCTGGGGGCAGTTCTATGGGATGTGGAGGCGCGTTGGTGGCAGTGTACACCATCTTGCGCTGGTGCTGGGGCAGTCTCTGTAGGATCGTTTGGTAGTGGTACAGGGTTAGGTGGAAGGCTGAGCTGTTACAATGTTGGTTAAGGAAGTCCTGTGGGATATAGAGGCAGGTTACGATCTTGCGGCTGGTTTAGGGGCCAGTCTTTCTAGGATCTGGGTGGTGTGGTGTGCAGGGTTAGCTTGAAGGCTGAGCTGTTACGACGTTGGTTACCTTGAGCAGTTGGGATACCATCTTGTGGTGGTTTGGGCAGCCTCATTTCTTTCAGGCTGAAGACTGAGGTGAGAAGACGACTTAAGGTGTTATAGAACTGAAGGGATTTTTTTGAAAGGCTGGGAAATGACATCAGTTCAGATGGAAACAGGGTGTGAGTTGCAAAAAAGGAAATACACCAGCGGGTTTGCTTTGTGGGTGGTTTTGGAAGAAAAGAAAAAGCTCAATAACACATAGCTCATGTGAGAGGCGATATTGACTGAAGCAGCTGGGTATAACAGATTGTGAGATTGCATTTGTTGTGATACGTGTCTGATTGGATGACTGACCTTTCTCAACAGCGTTACGTAACCAGCTGCTTGTTATAGAAGCCGTCAGAAGCTTTATCCGCTGCAGATGTATAATTACAGTAATGCAGCTGATGAAGCTAGCTATTGTGAAAACTGAAACTCCATCGCAATGGAAGCGTGTGTTTTTTCCTTCTTCTCTGGAAATCTTATCTATGGGACGCTTACTTTTCCCCACCAGCTTGCTGCCAAACGTTTCTGATAGCAGGCAGATATTCTGTTTCCGCGTTGATGCTTCGTCAGGCAATAGCCCGTGTGTAAATGACCAGTGCATTATAGTCTTGCTGGGCCCTAACTTGAGTCAGTTGTTTGTGGAAGTCTTGAGCCACATAGAGCTTGGATTGAAATGGCGTGTTGCGCTGGTTGCAGTCTGGACTCGGTGCTAGCAGAGCACGCAGCACGGACCGCACAGTCCGTGCCCCCTCTGTTACGTCTTAAGTGAGGTAACCCTACCCCTAGCCATGGCTGACCGAACGGTAGATCTCTAGTCCTTCCTTACCACGTCTCCGTAGAGTAGCCTATATTATCATGGGCACTCCAGTACCTGTGACCTGTCGCCTGCGTGTTAGTTGTGACTCAGTATAGGGACGACTGCGCTGTGCAGGAGTCTTCGTCAACAAGGCATGAGTATGGTGGTGACGGGAAGAATGCACAAGAACGTCTCGTATTGTAGCCTACACTCTATCGTAGTTCTCTCTAGCATTGCGCACGCCTAGCCTGACGGTGCTGCTCTTGTAACTGAGATGCACTTTTTTTTTTTACTGAGTGTGTCTGGTCGTCAGCATCCCTGATTGGACCTGACTAGGTTAGCATGGACGATAATGGTGAATACCAGCAACAAGCATGAATGTTGATTGATTTGATCTTCCGGATTGAAACTCGCCGCTGTCTCATAGTTACTCATTTTCGCAGTGTCTCTTGATATACGACCAGTTTCCTGTTCCTGATGTCTCAGTCTGATGATAGCTATTTTTTACGTTAAAAAAAAAAAAAAAAGTCACGACAAGATATCAATATCGAATACTGATACGTACTGATTTTACCCTTATAGCCCACATTCTCAGCGGCCAGAACCCGGGAACGTGCCCCCTCTGCTGAGTAATTGCGTAAGTGCGCCTGCGCCAACATGGCACTGAATATGCATCACCAAGGGAGGCAACTGATATGCTTTTTTGGTGTCGATATTGTTGTACTAATTCATTGGATCAAAACTGAGTTTCGAAATCATCGTGAAAGCTTCTGTCTGACAAAAGCCCGT
Organism: Alviniconcha marisindica; assembly: GCA_018857735.1. Taxonomy (NCBI): domain Eukaryota; kingdom Metazoa; phylum Mollusca; class Gastropoda; family Provannidae; genus Alviniconcha; species Alviniconcha marisindica. The sequence continues at coordinate 189,063 of JABMCL010000575.1, forward strand.
GGCTGATTAACAATAGTTTTTTGAGTATTCTTTTTGGGTGTTTTGTGCAAATAATGTGTTTTGCTTCCAGTTCGAAACTGAGTTTATTTCAAATGTTTTAAACGACGCTTGCGTTTGTTGGCCGCAGCTGTTTGTTTTCGTGTACACTTGTTGTGTTCTTCTTTTCCGGCTTGGTCGGATCCATCTAGGGCTAGATTCTGCGTAGGCTATCGAAATGAATATGCTATTAGCTTTCTTTTCCTTTTCATTCCTTCTCTCTTCTTCTTTTTTTTTTTTTTTTTTTTTTGCATGGAGGTTGGTTTCGTACAAGCGTCCACATCACTGTTGCCATGTTGAAATTGACTGTTGCCTTGTGGTTGAAGTTTGGAATCTTGCGCTTACTCCGCGTAGTTGCAGATAACAGTGCGTTGCGTTTTGCCACATAGAAGGTTGGGCAGTGCGTGTTTCACCACCTTCTTAGCTTTGGATTTTCTTAGCTAGTGACTTGTGTGTGTGTACTTTGAAGTAAGCAATGAATGGGGGGAAAAAAAAGAGACTGAACAAAATCCCTGACAAGAAAGACAGTGCTTGTGTTTTAAAATCAGAACCAAACGTTTCCGACATTAACTCGAGAAGATTAAACATTCTCGGCGGTGGATAGTCAAAGGAAAATGATGTGAACGGTTTTGACTGTCAGTAATCAGCTTGAAAAGTTTCGACGGTAAGTTGGCAAAATCAAGAAGACTGAACAGCATCGATGGTTGTTAAATATAGCACCGTTCAATGAGCACAACGCACGGTCTTTCTTGGATGATTCTAGTGGTTGCACTGACTTGTAAACAGAAATGTGTGTGTGTGTTTTGTCGGTACTTGATGGTTTGTTGAACAACGTCGCTCTTCTTTTGTTTTCAAGCAGAGAAAATAAGCAGTGAGCACAGAAAGAAATCTCAAACGCTCAG